>MDKJ01352445.1:0-13932 GCA_005239525.1 Nicotiana knightiana
GAAATAAACTCCATTAAGCACATAACAAGTGTAATTTTATCATTAATGCACATCAAATGTAAGTTATATCACATGTTAAACTATGCAATTTAGTCTCGCATCAATATATCTAAAAAAGAAGAAAAGAAAAAGAAAAAGAAATATGGGTTGCATCCCAAGAAGTGCCTGATTTAACGTCGCAACACGACGCAGATTACCATCACTTCAAATGAATCACTTCCACCACGTGGCCATCATCATCTTGTCCCAAATAACGCTTCACCCCGTGACCATTGACTCAGAATACCTCATCATTTTTTTTCTTCAAGTCCAATGCACCGAAAGGTGTCACACCCATAATTTCAAAGGAACCACTCAATTTGGATTTCAGTTTTCCGGGAAACATCTTCAATCATGAGTTGAACAACAAAACAAGACCGCCCACCATGAATTCCCTGTTCCAGATGTATTTGTCATGAAGGTACTTCATTATTTCTTTCTACAAGGACGAGCTTGCAATGCATGGTACGGAATTCATCTAATTCATTCAAATGTGCAACCCGCAAGTTAACAGTTGCATCCCAATCAAGATTTAACTTCTTTAAAGCCCACATGGACTTGTTCTCGAGTTCCAAACACCAACCGGTGTGGAGACATCCTGATAGGAGTTTTGAAAGCAGTCTGATAAGCCCATAGTGCATCATCAAGCTTCTTTGACCAATTCGTCCTGTTAGCATTCACTATTTTGGAAAACAATACTCGTTATCTCTCGATTGGAGTCTTCCACTTGACCGATTGCTTATGGATGATAGGGAGTCAGTCGAAACTTTATGAGTGATACCATACTTGCTGAGCAAGGTGTCAAAAGCCTTGTTGCAAAAATGCGACCCCCCCCATTGCTTGTGATAGCCCGCAGAGTACCAAACCTTGTGAAGATGTTCTTCTTCAAAAATGCCACCACACTTCTTGCTTCATTGTTTGGTAGAGAAACGTCCTCAACCCATTTAGACACATATTAAACCGCGACCAAGATGTAGGTGTTTCCACAAGAACTCATAAAAGGTCCTATAAAATCAATACTCCACACATCAAAAATATCAATCTCCAAAATGGTGGTGAGGGGAATTTCATTTTTCTTTGAGATTCCACCGGCCCTTTGACATTCATCACAATGCTTGACTAGATCACTTGCATCATTGTAAAGAGTGGTCCAATAGAAACCACAAATTAGCACTTTGGTCGTCGTTCTTGCTTCACTATGGTGACCACCATATGACGAAGAATGACAAGCCCCAAGAATTTCCACTTGTTCCTCCTCCGCTACACATCTTCTAATCACTACATCCGTACAAATCCGGAAAAGGTACAGTTCATCCCAATAATAGTCTTGACAATCCCGCTTGAGCTTCTTCCTTTGTTTTGAAGAGAACTCATCCTGGATGATACCACTCACAAGAAAATTTGCTAGATCCGCGAACCATGTCACCTCTTTCATGAAATGGCTAAGAGTTTCTCATCGGGGAAGGATTCATTGATTTCAAGGCTCCCCTCTTCCTCAAAACTAGACAAGTGGTCCGCCACTTGGTTATCACTTCATTTTTGGTCTTGGATGTCGATATCAAACGCTTGCAAAAAAATTACCCATCTCATCAAACGAGCTTTGAAATATTTCTTGCTCATAAGGTAATGAAGTTCCGCATGATCCGTGTGGACAATCACTTTTGCACCCATCAAGTATGGGCGGAACTTCTCAATAGCAAATACAAAGGCAAGGAGCTCTTTTTTGGTCATAGTGTTATTGACTCGGGCATCATCATGGTCTTACTAGCATAGTAGACCAGATGAAAAATCTTGTTGATACGTTGTTCCAAAATTTCTCCATGCGCCACATCACTAGCATCACACAGGAGCTAAAAAAGAATGCTCCAATTCGGAGCGGTGATAACGGGAGTAGTTGTCAACTTGAACATGAGCAATTCCAATGCTCTCATGCAATCATCATTGAAGTGAAATTTAGCATCTTTGTCCAAAAGATTGCACAAGGGGTTCATCACTTTGGAAAAATCCTTTATGAAGCGCTGCTAAAACCCCGCATGACCCAAGAAACTTCTCACGCCCTTCACGGATATTGGAGGTGGAAGTTTAGAAATCACCACTATTTCGCTTTGTTGACCTCTTTTCCCTTCTTTGAAATCTTGTGCAAAGGATAGTACCCTCCTCGACCATGAAATGGAATTTCTCCTAATTTAACACCAAGTTCGTTTCTTCACACCTTGAAAATACCTTATCTAAATTTTCCAAGCAATCATCAAAGTAATCCTCGACTACCGAAAAGTCATCCATGAAGACTTCAAGGTAGTCTTCTACCATATCCGAAAAGATCGCCATCGTACACTGTTGAAAAGTTTCCGGTGCATTGCATAAGACAAATGGAATTCACTTGAAAGCAAAAGTGCCATAGGGAGTGATCTCAGCCAAATCCACACCAAAATTAAGTAGTGAGGCAGTCAATGCAATAATAAACCCAACAAAGGTTAGGATCAAATCCATAGGGAGTTAAAATATGGGATTAGGTGTATATCTAGGTTAATTGAAAATTTTGTCTCAAATTGCACTTCCACAATATTGATTGGTGTTCTACATCTACTTTACTCTATGGTTTGCACGTATAAAACTAAGGGACAATATTTTTGGTGTTGAGTTTTTCAATTGATAAAAGGGTCTAGGGTCATGACTTCTACCTAGGTGGTTATCTAATGGGTTGTAAAATCCAGGGCAAGTTTGATTAGTCGGGGTCGTAATATAGAAATCATACCCGGGTACTCACTATATACCTCTCAGTAGTTTGAGTGATTTTTCCCAATTTGGCTTTCTCATGTCCAAATGGGTATTTACACAATACAAGTGATATTAGCTCAAGTCGAGTATTACTATCTCTAGTTTCAACCCTTTAATTGGGGCTATCAATTTCTTTAGTTCACCCCAATTCCTTGTTAGCCAAGTTTTCCTAGACTTAGTCCCTCTTTCTCAAGTAGAGACTAAGTCAATTAGGCATGAATCAATATTTGCAACCATTAATTCTTTATTTCTAGTAAGAACTAGGCTAAATATCACTAACCCAATCGCAAACAAGCCCTAAATTAAACACCCATCAAATACCCACACTAGGGTTGGGTCACAACCCTAGGTAAAAATTTAGCTACTCATGAAAAATACAGAAATTAAAGAAGAAATAAAGATAGAATCCATAATATTTGATTATGGGATGAAAATCTAGTATAATCTAGTACAAAATTACTAAAAGCAGTAAAATAAAGCAGAATAGGTGCTCTTACAATACCCCACTTTACCTAAAAATGACAAAATGTCCTATTTTTACTAAGCTAAAAATAACTAACAAAAATACCCCTGCGGAGGTTGTGCGGCTGCATAATTCTGAGTGCGGTCGCACACATGACTGGAGTTGGGATCTGGACTATAGTCTTTTGGACCACACAAAAGTGAGTGCATCCGCTCTTTGGCTTTTGCGGCTACACAAAAATCGTGCGGACCACATACCTTCACTTGGTATTCTCTGAATCTCTTTTTATTCGCTCCGCGTAATAGTGATTGTGGCCACACACTGGCTTCTGCGGTCGCAAAAAAATCCTTGCGGTCTGCACAACTTCAGCTTGAGGTTCTCTGATCCTACTCCTCCACGGTCCGCATAATAATGAATGCGGCCGCACACTGACTTCTGCGGCCGCATAACTTTGGTTCTCTAAGCTTCCAAGTCTCTGAACCTTTCTTCTACGATCGCACTAAAATTATGTGGTCCGCACACTGTGAATCCGAACATGAAAGGGTTCCTTCATTGATTGCGGCCGCACACAGATTTTGCGGTCCGCACTCTAAGCATTTTTGCCATATTTTTGTCCTTGTCAAATTTTGACTCCTTTTTGAGTTGATTTTTACTTTTTTGGCCCTTTTTCCAATATTTGTGCAAGAAAGCTCATTTCATTAGTTCTCAGGATACCTTTAAGCATTTTCGAGCTAAAACTCAAGTAAAAGAGGACAAATAAGCGGTCAAAATCCCTACTTATCAACTCCCCCGAACTTAAACTTTTGCTTGTCCTCAAGAAATTAAGGCAATTCCCACATCCATTAGAAAAATGGATATTTCATCTATCCTAAGTTAAGTCAAAACACAAATCAATTGGGGCCAACAATTACCCACATGCTCATGAATCATTAACAAGCCTATGATTTGAAAATTGGAGCACAAATGGCTCTAATGTGACTCTTGAGCATCAAGGGTTGAATTTTGATCATCAAGGATGCTCTCACTTTAATGCAAGTCGTTGTGGATCCCAAAATCCTCCTCCTATGCTTTCCGGAAGCTCATCCCACTCACAAATAAAAAGTTCAAACAATGACTCGAGGAAGATTCGCTCATCACTCTCAAAATAATGTCACGAGCCCGACTCTAAGTACCATATGCTTGCCCCTCGTGTAGATCACCACTAATGTAAGCTTGCTCGGCTCGAAATCACGTAGGGATTTTTCGGCATGTAATGAAGGATTTTGGATTAAGGAGGGTAATGTCGGATTGGAATCGATTCATCTTTCCTTTAGCATTTCACATTCTCTTGTTGGCTCATACTTTGCCGACTCTTTGAGTCATTTTCTTTTCCCTTAGGGGGATTGGAGAGACTTGACATCACTCTTTCTTTGCCATGCTAATCATGATCTCCTTCATTTCCTTCTCCATGCTTCACACTTATTCTTTCTTTTGCATCTTTTCAACCCTTTCACATTATTCACTTTTTTTTCTTTTGCTTTTTTTCTTTGTTCTTCCTTTATTTTTCTTTGCCTTTTCTTCTTTTCATTTATTTTGTCTTTTTGCGCCTTGAACCATCTTTAAACTCCTTGTCTCTCCCCCAAACTTATGTTCTTGCCATTTGAATCACATGAGTGCTAAAGAAAAGTCGGATGCCAAGATAGAGTCATTATAAAATGGTTAAAGGCTTGTAATGTGGTTATTGAAAAGAAAGGCTAAAGGCTCAAAAGGGTTTACTAAGGATGATATCGTTTGTAGGCCATGGAAAATTTCAAAATGGGTCAAGGAGAACCTACAATCACTTCTCAAGCCCAGCTAACTAAGAATTTTGCCTAGAAACACATTCGGGGCAAGTTCTAAACCATTCGCATGGGTACTTGGACTTGCAACAAAATACCTCACCTCTCACACAACCGGATTGTTAAAGAGATAGAAGTCGAGGGCCCACAACAACTACATTCAAGATTGAAAAGTTCGACTAAACCATCTGATGGTTGCCAAAGTCAACACAAGATTCATAAGGTCACTAACTAGAGCTATTTCTTTACAAAAACTTGTTTTTAACCATAAGTGCATAATTAAGTGTGTTGATACCAAGTGAAACATGCTTGACCCTTTTATTCATTACTACTTATTTTTACCTAGACATCAAAATCTGACACAATCCTTTAAGAAGGTTGTCACGCCATCCATCGTTGGGAAGAGCCACCCGGTTCACACGAGACCCACCTTTGGAAAGAACTGTGGCATTAAGAAAACCAAAGGCTTATTGTTCGTTAAAACATAAGAAGAAGTTAACAAATCAAAAAGAATCTAATAGCGTAATTAAGAAGCTATACTATTAGGAAAGCAAACAAAGAAGCTACAAAATAAACTACTAAAAGTAAGACCAATGAATATATACAAGGGTATGATTATATACATAATGAGGGAAAGAGTAAAGATAAGAGAAAAAGGAAAAAAAAGAGTATGTAAGTTATTACATGCCCAGAAAGTGATCAAATGTCATAAAAAGTCATCCAAATCATCAAGCTATCAAAATAGACCACCCCCCAAAAAAGAGTAAGCATTGTCCCCAATGCTTAGCAAAAACAAATCATAGAAGTGTAGAGAGTAAAGAAAAATCCCTAGGTGGTCTCGGGGTGACTAGCAACATCACCATCCTCTATCTCCTCTAATTGAATATCATCATCTCCGGGCTGAGGGAACACAGGGTTAGAGAGCATCAGGAGCATCTCCTCTGCAGTGGGGGCTGTGAGATTTGGCTCCTTAGACTGCCAGCCTCTACTGATGGTGCCTCCACTGATGGTGCTGCTAGATCAGCCGGAACTGATGGACATGTCTCCATCAATAGGTCAAATGGAAAGTCACCAGCTGTTGCCAACTTCTTCACCTCTAGACTCAAACTTTCCAAAGATTTATTCGAAGCCTAGGACTTTCTCATCTTCTTCACTTTCTTGGAAAAATCCTCAATGGCACTCCCTCTGAGCTACCAGAGTGTCCATGATAGCCTGCTGGTTCTCCAGAATTTTCTTCAAAGTTTCCTCCACTGACGGAGGCACCTGTGGTATGGCTAGAGTAGAGGACTGCACTGTAATAGTACTGGAGATGCCAGACAACTTAGAAGTAGTTGCCTGCATCCAGTTGTTGAGGCTCGCCAAAGTCTGGGAGACTCGTAATGCAGTGAGAGGGTATGTAGATGAGGATGGTATTGGAAATGACTTAGGAGGCCGGGAGAATGATGGTGGTGGCATGATCGGAGGAAGACCCGGCTGCTGAGGTAGGCATGGGAGCTGAAGATGGCTCAGCAGCAGCCTCTGCACCTACCACTGCTAGCTCATCAGATTGGCCTGCTGTGGTAGTGTTCGTCCCTTTGAACTTGAGGTTCTCCGCACCCTGCAAGCAATACCAAGAAAAAGGCTTTTTAGCTTTTACCATTGTGTCATAAGGTCTTGGCTCCACCTTTGCATCATTGAAGTACTCTATGAGGGTGTTCAGAAAGGGATAAGACTTTTGACTCTCATAGACCGCCAATGTGATTATAGTTGACATTATGGCACCCATATTGATAGGGTACCCCACCATAATAGAGGCCACCAAAACTGCTCGAGGAAGAGGGAGGTTGTTCTCATTCAAGCTTGGATCAATCCTATTGCACACGAAAGTTTGCCACCCTTTAGCTTCGAAGTTGAGGGTGTTCCGGACAATAGGCACTCCTGCTTTAATCCATGGTGGTGGTGGTCCTGGCGCAGCTAGAATCTTAGCTAGCCAAGGGCGAGCTGCCTCACCCAAGGCTAACTTCACCAAGTATTGGACCGCTTCCACTTTCTCGAATCCCACATAAGTATTTAGAGTATGGGCATCAAAGCGAACTTTCACATTTCCTACTTTTGTCATTTTTGTTCCAACCTTGATATGAGCTATGTTGGCATAGAATTCCCTCACTAAATGTTAATTAGCATCTAAGACCGGGTGAGTGAACCACTTCCACCCCTTCCTTTCCTGGAATTGCCTAAGGATGTTTGGATTATGAATATCCAAATCCTTCATCAAGAATTGCTGTTCTAGTGTGAGTGACCTTTTTGGCCACAACTCCCTGAATCTGTTGAATGTCGTCAAGAAAACAAATCTATTTTCTCACATCTCCTTCTTCTTTGTTCATTCAAGACCACCCACATGAGTGTCACCCCCTCTACCGTCGTCCGGGATGTCATCATCATCAATATCAAAAGGTGTCGGAGGGTTAGGTGAAGAGGAGGGCTCAGAACCCTTACTTCCCATATCAAAATCAGTTGAGAGCTGTCTGTAGGCTCATTGCACAGTTGATAACGCCCTGTGGGTTGTGGTAGATTAGATTACGGTTTTGGACCTCCATAGGATGACCCTCCGAGGCATCCCCAAATGGAGCATATTCACTAGTGTCAGAAGATTCGGGAGCTGGAGGTCTGTTGGCAATTGCTTTCTTGCCTATAATTTTCTGAACGACAAGAGGAAGGTTACTGTGATGACCCAAGTGGTCATTCTATGAATTTAGACTTCGTCCTAAGCTTATCTCCATAAAAAGATTAATTTTAATTACCTTGATATGTGTGCGCAGTCCGGGCCTGAAATCGGAAAGCTTTTATGTGCAAATATAAGAAATAATAATTTTTAGAATTAATATTTTTTTGCTTATAGTTGACTTTGGTCAACATTTTGAGTAAACGGACCCGGATCTGTGTTCCGGCGATTCCGGGAGGTCCGCAATAAAATAACTTGGGTATAAGCCCGAAAATGAATTCCGAGGTCCCAAGCCTTAGAAATTAATTTTTGAAACAAATTGTTTTGCGGAATTATTAATGAAATAAAGAAAAGAATTAATGTTTGAAACCATTGGTATCGGGATCGTATTTTGGTTCCGGAGCCTTGTACAGATTTGTTATAATATTTGAATACTAACTATAAAGTTTGGTGAGAATCGGAGTTTATTTGACGTGATTCGGACTTCCGGTCGAGAAATAGTGAAATTGAAGTGTTCTTGAGAAAAATGATGAGTTTTGAGGTTTAATTAATAGTTTTACATGTTATTTTCATGATTTGATCGCACTTAGAAAGTCCGTATGATTTTTTAGACTTGCGTGCATGTTTGGTTTAGAGCCCTGAGGGCTCGGGTGAGTTTCAAATAAGTTTGGGTTGTGTTGCGCTCGTTTTTCGTATGTTTCGACGCCGTTTCTTCAAGCATAAATGATATCATATTGAACAAATGAGCTCCGATTTCTTTTTGATTGAAACATTAGATCCGTATCGTAATGACGGACCCGTAAAAAAAAGAACCGTCGAATTTGGATATCGTGGAAGGATTTTATAGTAATTTTACTAAAAATAGGGTTGCCAAATTTTTCAGATTAATTACGAAATTGCCAGTGATGGCGTATTTAAAAATCTACACGATTTGTAAATATTAAAACCTACATCTCCTTCATTATAAGGTCAAATTGAGTGACTCAAAAGCCTAACTTGACCAGAATTTCACAAGGAATCCATTGGAGACATAAAAATTGAGTTTCAGGATCATTCTTTTACGAAAAACAAGACATAATAGCTGGCAGAAAATATATAAAACTAGGGTTTATTCATTCGGACATATATTGAGTTGGGGAGCTCGGATTTAGGCGATTTTCACCATAGGGATTGGGGTAACTGTTCTACTCATTTTTTTTTATTATATTTCAATTACCCAATATTTTTCATCGCTTTTAAATCAAAAATCAAGAATTGTCATGGTAAAAATTAAGGGTTTGGGTAGAATTAGGGAATTTTGTAAAAATTGAATCTTTACCTCGAATTGAGGTTGAATTTCGAAACTAATTGTATATTCGGGCTCGTGGATGAATAGGTAAACATAAATTGGTCCAAACCCCGAGTTTGGACCAAGCGGGCCCTGGATCGGTTTTTAACTATTTTTGAGAAAATTTAGGAAAAATTATAATTTTCAGTAAAATTAGTTCCTTTAGCATTAATTACATATATTAAGTTAATTATGGTTAAATACGAGTGTATTGGAGGTAAATTCAAGAGGAAAAGCTATAATTGAATAATGAGTGGCCTGCGAAGTTGAGGTAAGTGCTTGGTTTAACCTTGACTTGGGGGAATAGCCTCGTCATTACTTCGCCGAGGTTAGGCTCGGATCTTACTCAGTACATGGGGTCGGTTGTACTGATACTACACTCTGCACACTTTTGTGCAAATCGAGGTACCGACCCGTAGTAGAGATTTTTAGTAGCCGTTATTCATTATCCGGAGACACGAGGTATATCTGCCGGCGTTCGCACATCCCGAGAGTCTTCTCTTAGTTCGTAGAGACTATTTTATATTTCCTCAAAACAGTTATATTATTTCTTTCAGCCATTATCTGTAGTATTCTTTAGTAGTTCGTGAATTGTGACACCAGACCCTGGGGTAGTCTTAGCGTTATTTATATAATTAGTTCGTGGCTCGGTATATTTATTTGCTTATTATTTTATATTTGGAGTTATTCTTTGGAAACCATTAGATTAAGTTTATTTTAAATTTATTTTATTATGTTTAAATGGACAATCAAAGGAAAATAGCTAATCGAACTCTAACATTGGCTTGCCTAGCAAGTGTGGTATTAGGTGTCATCACGATCCCTAAGGTTGGGAATTTGGGTCATGACAAGTTGGTATCAGAGCACTAGGTTGCCTAGGTCTCACAATTCACGAACAAACTTGGTAGAGTCTGAAGGATCGGTACGGGGACGTCTGTACTTATCTCTTAGAGGCTATCAAGTTAGGAACAATTTCACTTCTATTCTACTCTATCGTGCGAATTTATTCTACCATTGATGATTGAACTTGTCTATTCTCTTCCTATCACAAATCTCGACAACGCGCAAAGTGTCTACAACCGGACATGAGATGAAGCCCCAATGACAACTACGAATAGGGGAAGAGACACTCAGTATAGAGCTCGAACATCAACACCTATTGTAAAGTCTCAAATGGATCTAGACGCGAAGGTTCTAGCTCAATCGGTACATGTCGAAGGTGGAGGTTAGATTCCTAGAGGTGGAGACCCAGCCTATTGATATATTTGCAATGGTATGGCTGAGGTCGTTATATCAAATGGTTCCGTTACAAGAGCAATCTCTATTTATTATAAAATGATAATTTCCCTAACTTGATTCGGTTATGAGTATCTAGGAAATTCCTCGTAATATGATCCATAATTGGGTGAGCTTCGTAACTCTAAAATCTACTTATGTGAATACTTGCATTGAGAAATTCTATGGAGATAGCTATGTCTATCTTTACGTGTTATAATTTTGTTTAATGGAAAATATTTAAAAGAAGAAAAGGGAATGTTTCAATTGGAATGATGTGCATATTACGTGTGATTCAAAACTAAGGACGAGGTCCTCGCGTTTTAATATAATTCGATATGTTTAAATCGGGCTACGAGCCACGATGGAAGTTATATAAGGACGAGGTCCTTGTGATGGAAATTCTTGTGCTTAAATTCTCTCTTGTGAAATTAAATTTTGTACTATACTACTAATAAGAGTCATGCCTGTTAGGTTTATTTGAAATTATTTGTATAAAATTTATCTGTGCATAATTTGCCAAATCTGTGTTACAATTATTGAGCTTTAACCTACAAGGTAGGTGCCCGCCCATGTGGCATTAAATGAGACACCTTAATTTCTTTTATATAATTAGGAGGTCTTCATGCATCATATCTCGTTATCAGTATTGTGAAGGTTTGAAAGGAGATTATTGTTAACGTGAAGCTATTTGATAATTCTGTAATTGACTATGAACAACTATTAAGAAAATAGAGGCAGTCAAGAACTGGCCTAGACCCACTTCAGCCACGGAAATTCAGGTAATTTTCAATGTCCGTTCGAGGACGAACAATTATTTTAGAGGTGGAGATTGTGATGACCCAAGGGGTCATTCTATTAATTTAGACTTCGTCCTAGGCTTATCAGCCATAAAAAGATTAATTTTAACTACCTTGATTTGTGTGCGCAGTCCGGGCCTGAAATCGGAAAGCTTTTATGTGAAAATATAAGAAATAATAATTTTTACAATTAAATTTTTTTTGATTATAGATGACTTTGGTCAACATTTTGAGTAACGGACCCAGATCTGTGTTCCAGTGATCCTAGGAGGTCCGTAGTAAAATATAGGACTTGGGCGTAAGCCCGGAAATGTATTCCGAGGTCCCAAGCCTTGGAAATTAATTTTTGAAACAAATTATTTTGCGGAATTATTAATGAAATAAAGAAAAGAATTAATGTTTGAAACCATTGGTATCGGGCTCGTATTTTGGTTTCGGAGCCCGGTACAGATTTGTTATAGTATTTGAATACTAACTATGAAGTTTGGTGAGACGGCATTTATTTGACGTGATTCAGATGTCCGGTTGAGAAATAGTGAAATTGAAGTGTTCTTGAGAAAAATGATAAGTTTTGAGGTTTAATTCATAGTTTTACATGTTATTTTCATGATTTGATCGCACGAGCAAGTCCCTATAATTTTTTAGACTTGCGTGCGTGTTTGTTTTAGAGCCCTGAGGGCTCGGGTGAGTTTCAAATAAGTTTGGGTTGTGTTGTGCTCGTTTTTCTTATGTTTCGACGTCGTTTCTTCAAGCATAAATGATATCATATTGAACAAATGAGCTCCGATTTCTTTTTTTGATTAAAGCATTAGATCTGTATCGTAATTACGGACCCGTAAAAAAAGAATCGTCGAATTTGGATATCGTGTGAGAATTTTATAGTCATTTTACTAAAATAGGGTTGCCAGATTTTTCAGATTAATTACGAAATTGCCACTGATGGCGTATTTAAAAATCTGCGTGATTTGCAAATATTAAAACCTATATATCTCCTTCATTATAAGGTCAAATCGAGTGATTCAAAAGCCTAACTTAACCAGAATTTCACAAGGAACTCATTGGAGACATAAAACTCAAGTTTCGGGATCGTTTGGTACCAGAAACGGGGCATAATAGCTGGCAGAAAATATATAAAACTAGAGTTTGTTCATTCGGTTAAATTTTGAGTTGGGGAGCTCAGATTTGGGCGATTTCACCGTAGGGATTGGGGTAAGTGTTCTACTCATTTTTTTATTATATTTCAATTACCCAATGTTTTTCATCACTATTAAATCAAAATCAAGAATTTTCATGGTAAAAATTTAGGGTTTGGGTAGAATTAGGAAATTTTGTAAAAATCGAATATTTACCTTGAATTGAGGTCGGCTTTTGAAACTAATTATATAGTCGGACTCGTGGGTGAATGGGTAAACGTAAATTGGTCAGAACCCCGAGTTTGGACCAAGCGGGCCCGGGGTCGGGTTTAAACTTTTTTTGAGAAAACTTAGGAAAAATTATAATTTTCAGTGAAGTTAGTTCCTTTAGCATTAATTAATGATATTAAGTTAATTATGGTTAGATTAAAGTGTATTGGAGGTGAATTCAAGAGGGAAAGCTATAATTGAACAGTGAGTGACCTGCGAAGTTGAGGTAAGTGCTTGGTTTAACCTTGACTTGAGGGAATAGGAATCCCCAACCTGATTGTTATGTGAAATTGCTTGTGTGTAGTGTATAGGTGAGGTGACGAGTACCTATGCACTACCAAATTGTTGTTTACCATGATCCCTTTTTCGTTTTTCATTTATTTGCTTCCCGGCTTGACTATTTTATGATTGTTGAGGTTTATATGGTCAAGTTATGATCTTTGCTGTAATAAATCTAAGACCTGAATAAGAGTCACATGTACTTTTGTCTTGATATTATATAGATCAAAAATGCATTTGGATTGTCGTTTTATGTTTGTCTTTTAAAGATTTAGTGAAGTCTTAAACCTTAGAACAATAAACAAACAAAAAAAAAATTATTGATAATATTGTAGAGTAGGACCCCAGACTTTAAAAATGTAAAACGGTAGGATAAGATAAACTATTTGGAGCTCATTAAATTTAGGTCATGAGTGAATAGATGAAAATATTCATTTATAGGCGGCTAATGTTCAAGTACGTAATTGAATTATTCCGCATATGTTATTTGACTATTTGTTTTCATTAGATTATTGCCAAGTATTGTTGCACGCGTGTTAAAAGTGTTGGCTGTTCCCTTGATTTATTTATGGTACATAAAGGTTGAGCTGGATGACAGTGTTACGATATTTACATATATTCTGGTTGGTTTCATTATGAAATAATATTGGATACAGCTTGTGAGCTATACTGTGTTATGTTTACAATTATTGAGATAAAAGTGTTGTGAAAGGATTGGCTTGAATTGTGAAAGATTTTGATAAATAAATCAATTGATACTGATAAGGGTGGACATATGATAGTGATAAGGGCGGCCAGGGGAGATAAATGATAGTGATAAGGGCGGACAGAGAAAATAATTGATACTGAGAAGGGTGGACAATATGGTAGTGATAAGGGCAGCCAGGGGAGATAAATGATAGTGATAAGGGCGGACAGAGGAGATAAATGATAGTGATAAGGGCAGACAGGGGAAATAAATGATAGTGATTAGTCGTTAAGTGAGTTGCTACTGGTTTTAATGCGGAATAATTCGTTGATCCAAATAACTAAACTATGCACCGCTAGTAA
>ML378726.1:4219-42449 GCA_005239525.1 Nicotiana knightiana
ACTTTAAGCGAAGGATCTCTATATCCTTAATCTCGTTTCTTGCACCAAAGTTCTAACTTTGCTGTTGACTGGTTGCTTCCTAGATGAACCAGGTTCATCCACAGGAACATTGACATTGTAGTCACATGTCAGCAAAGTTTCCTTCCCAAAATAATCTTTGGCCGTAGCCATCTCAGCCTTCTTTACTGGAACCCCAAAATATGCAAGCACTGCTGTCAGCATGAAGCCATAAGGAATTGCGTGTGCCTTGGTTCCGTTCACCACTCTGTCAAGGAGTTGGATGATAAAAGCTGGCCAATTAATTTGCTTTCCCCTGTACAAGCATTACATCAAAGTAATCCATATAATTTGCCATGTGCCTTCTTTCTTGTCTAGGCAGTAGGAACTTAATGACGAACTCAAAGAGTAGCTTGTGCTCGGGCTTCATCTCACTCTTGTAAACCGGCCTGGGTTCAATCTCCTTCTCACTATCACTAAAGAACCTGGTGATGTCGATTGCTGAGGCCATCCCATCTAGACAAGGCCATCTCTGCCTTGTATAGTCCTCATAGCCCTCAGCTGGTATGTTAAGAATAACACCCAGTTCTTTGACATCAAAGGAAACCTCAATTCCTTTGACCATAGACTTGACCCTGCCTTCCTTGACACTTGCATTCCCCATAAACTCTACCAACTCAGCTCTTGCCAGCCTGCCTTCCATGCGAAGGACCAGGTCCTTCCAGCCTTGTACCTCCAGAGTTTCCATTAGATACTGCATACCAGGCTCCTCTAAATACTTCACCAGCTTTCCCTTTAGTATTGTTCTTTTTTCAAACATGGTAACCCTATCAGTCACCACTCCAATTTCCTTCTCCTCTTCTCTACTCCAGTCTGCATCATCATCATAAACAATTTTAGCTCTCTTTGGCTTGGCCCTGGTCTTCTTAACAGATTTTGTTGGTGCGACAGACATCCTAGCTGACTTCTTTGAAGAAGCCTTAGGCTTTGTGGGTTTTGGTGTCTCAGCCATACCTGGAGCAGGTTGCTCCTCCTGTTGGACCAGGTCCAACCCAGTTTCTTCAATCTCAATAGCCTCAACAGGCTCTCCAATTTTTGCTTTTCCTTTTGCTGCCCTCTTCTTCTTGCTCTCCTTCAGAGCATTTTCTAATTTTTCTTCTTCTTGTCTCACAGTGCTACGAGTAGCTCTAACTTTTGGAGCAGAAACATCAGAAACTTCAGAAATTTTCCTTTTCTTTGAAGGAAATGGGTGAGTTGCCTTCTTGGGTTTCTGACTCCTTCTTCTCTTGGGGTTATAAGACTCCCCCAATTTTGTCAACCTTTCCGCCAATGTTTCTTCCTATGATGAACCAAGTTCATCTATAGCTTTCTTCAGACTTGCAAGATCTGCTGCAGCTTCCTCTACTATGCTTCCCCCTAAATAAGTGACTTCTTCTCCCATAGTTTCAGGAATGAGGCCATAGATAACCAACGTGGCACCATCCTCCCTAGATCCCCTAACATATTCTTCTCTCTTTATCTCAAGAATTCTTTCTTTTCTCCCACCCTTCTTTCTTCCAGGTATTTCGACATCAACAACAGACCCTACCAACACGAATCTTTTATCAGCAGAAGTAAGTTCAGAATCGATATCAAGATTACCTTTTTCAGAACTGGTTGAACCTTGTGCTTATTCCTCGTTAGCTGATTTGAAGGACTAATTGGATGAATCTGACTTAGTGCCTTTTTCTGCTTTAATAAGATCCTCCAAGAATTTTTTCCTAACCCAGAAGCAACAGGTTTCCAGGAAAGAACTTTAACACGACGATTCTTAGGGGCAAGAGTAGGGTTTGGAGTGGGTTCAAGAATGGGTGTGTTTTCAGGGGATGATGGAATTTCTGGTGATTCGGAGCTGTAAACAGATGGAGAATTGGGGATAGATTCAGAATTTCCTCCATCGTAATCACTATTAGGTGAGGAATTAGATGAGGAAGCTGGTGGAGGTGAAGACATTTTTTTTTGTTGAGAGGAAAGGACGAGTGTTGCAGGTTTTGGGTGGTGTAATATGAGTTAAACTTTGTTTGAAGGAAGATTTATGAAGAGAGGAGTAATGATTACCTTTTATAACATATGGACATTAATTTTACAACGGATAAAAATTTATTCAAGTGGAAGTCTAATGATTGTAGGAGTGTCATTGATTTGACGGTTAAGTGTTTCCTATTTTTAGGCTAATTGAGTGTTGATGTGACTTCTTGGAACGGGTTCATTTATGGATTAGTACAAAGACTTAGGAATGAACTAATTATGGATAGACTCCAGCTCATGTGTGACTGTAATTGAATTACTATATAGAGAAGAGTACGTACCTTGTCAGTCAGATGAATCATCACAGATGAATCAGGTTCATCCTGTTTGAAATTTGTAAATTGCCTCAATTTACAAAGATAGATAAACACTATTAGTATCCAGGGAATCATATTAATACATGGCACATGAGTATGGCAATAAAGACATAATGCTGAGCAATTATTAATCTGATTAAGTACCTAATTAAAATTTTCTAGCCAAAAATTCATGTATATAAAAAATTTCTTTCTCTTCAATCATTTGATCTTAATCATCCCTAATTCCAGCATGTTTCTCTCAAAATGCTCCATACTAAGTGCTTTAGTGAATATATCAGCAATTTGATGATCAGTAGCACAAAATTCGATTGAGATCATTCCTTTTTCATAGTTATCCCTTAGGAAATGGTGTCTAACATCTATGTGCTTAGTCCTTTTGTGATGGACCGGGTTCTTCGTCATACTAATAGCACTAGTGTTATCAAAAATATAGGAATGCATCCCACGTCAATACCATAGTCCATGAGTTGTTGTTTTATCTATAACAACTAGGCACAACATGAGGCTGCAACCACATATTCAGCCTCGGCAGTAGACAAGGCTACTGAATTTTGTTTCTTGGTTGCCCAAGACACAAGTAGGAACCCAAAAAGTGAGCCATACCTGAAGTACTTTTTCTGTCAACCAGGAATCCTGCATAATCAACATCAACATCAGCATATCCTGCAAGGTCGAAATTACTACCTTTAGGATACCAAAGGCATAAATCAGTGGTGCCTTTCAAATATCTCAAAATTCTCTTTACTGTAGTGAGGTGGGACTCTTTTGGACTTGCCTGAAACCTAGCACACAATCCCACACTGAACACAATATCAGGTCTGCTGGCAGTGAGATATAATAGAGACCCAATCATCCCTCTATAAAGCTTCTGATCAACAGATGAACCAGGTTCATCCACATCCAATTTTGTAGCTGTGGCTATGGGAGTGTCTATTTCTTTTGAGTCTTCCATTTTAATCTTCTTGAGCAATTCTTTCACATACTGATGTTTTAGACTTCAATACCACACAAGAAGATAGGTTACTTTGTGTGGTACCCAATTTTCGAGTGCTGTCTCAGTAGAAGAACCTGGTTCTTCTTCGTGTTCCAACTACTACTGTTGCGGAATAATAAAAAGCAGTAAAGTAAAAATACATAGATTTTTACGTTAACACCTAGCTCAAAAGGTGAAAAACCCACGACCTACTCCTCAGTAGGATTTGCTCAACTCTTCGCTAAAAACTCTGAGCCAAACGGACTTACAAAATAAACTCTTTTGTAATCCTAAGGATTAACTCTAACCCTTTGTAGTAACTAGCCCCTAGCTAATTTCTACACACCTCAAGTTAACTCTAACTTGATCAATATGTACCTATTACAATTGCTTCTATGAAAGCTGAAAGATACAATATTAAAAACTCCTACTTCAATCAACTAGACTCAATAAACAATCAGATGGAACTGGTTCTTCTAGTTGAATTGTAGCCTTTGCATCGCACAATGATTCTGCTAGTAAAAATAACTCTGGGAATTTTGCTTTCAGGTTTTGATTCATTTCAGCTTTGTGCGTCTTTTTTCCCAGCAGAAATACATCAAGTATTTATAGAGTCAGTCGTTGAGCTTGTCTTCCAATTCCAGTTCAACTCTACCTGGGTGAACCAATTCGAACCAAACTCAACTTCCTTTCTTTTGTTACTTTCCTTGCTGAATTCGTCTTCAATTAATCAGATCAGTTTGCAACATTTTCGTATTAGGAGACAATCTCTTGGTTCATTGATATTTCATATTCAAAACATCTCCGAAGCATATACGGTTCATGTGCCAGCTAGTTAGTTCAAGATGTGTGCTCTGATGGACCTGGTTCAACTGGTCAGCCTTTTGTCAATCTTNGGTGACATGAGTCAACAGAAAGCATCCATGCTTTTAATATAGATAGATCGATAGATAGATAGTCAGGAGTCCTACATAATTTAAATAGAAAATTTTAATAAAAGTTTTAGGTAATTTAAAGTCTTAAATATTAAAAAAATAAAAAATATTTTAATTTATAGTACATTATTAGATCTTTCTAGAATAAAACTTGTTCAACAAACAACTTTGTGGAATCACATAATTATAATTTTTGTAATTCCTTTGTTTTATCTGTCATTCACCTAATCATAAATTCTACATCTAGAAAATAATATATAATATCAAATACATTATTAATATATTCTATACGTATTTATTAATTCATTATTACTATTTTTACTTTTATTAAAAAAAAACATTTATTCTTGTATCATATATACAGATACTATTTTAAGAGCTATTTCAATCCTAATTTTATTATTGCTGATATTTAATATTTTGAAGTCAATAAATTACAAAGTTATTTACATTCTTAATTGGATGTTTTCTAATGCTATAGGAATTATACAAACACTAAAATAAATAAGTGAATGAAACAAAAGCTGAAAATAAGAACAAAATTCCTTCGTTAACATATACGAGATCTTTCACATGTTTCCTTTCAAAATTTTCTTTTTATGCTTTTTCAAATATTTTTCTCTTTAATATAATACTCCTAAATTTGAATGGAGTTAAAAGCAAAAAACTTTATTATGAAGCACAAACCCTTAAAAAGTGGACGAAACTTTCCTAATTTGGATCGAGAAGTGCAGGAATTCTTGAATTAAAAAATTAAACTCCTAAATATTAGAAAAATAATTAAGTGACTACTCCTAAATATTATAGAAATAATTAAATAGATACTTCTACATATTAGAAAAATAATTAAATAATTATTTCTAAATATTAGGAAACTAATCTAATGACTATTTTGTCCAATGTGAACTATATTTTAAAAAAATAAAAAAGACGAACAACATTTCACTAAGGATCTTCGTGCTTTTAAAGGACCTTCGTCCAATGTGAGCTAAACTAATAATTTTCTCCTAGGGGTATGCACTTAAACAATGGAGAAAAAAAAGAGAGGAATAAGATGATAGACAACATCTAGTACTATTAAGAGCCTGTTTAGCCAAGCTTTTAGACAAAAATAGTATTTTTATGGAAATATGATGTGTTTGGCCAAAATAGAGAATTGCTTTTAAGCAGTAGCAGAAGCATATTTCTTTTCTAGTCCGTAACCACCCGACCCGACCCGACCGGTCGTTTTGAGCTCTAGTGCGTCGTTCAGCAGTTTGAGGCCATGAGCAACTTCATTTCAGGTGATATGACTTGTCGGCGTGGTCGGAATTGAATTTCAGGAAGTTCACAGTCAATTTGGAAAGAAAATTCTCAGTTCAGAAGCCTTAAGTTGGAAGAATCGACTGAGATTGGATTTTTGAGTAAACGACCTCAGAATCGGGATTCGAAGGTTCCATCAAGTTCGTATGATGATTTCGGACTTGGGCGTATGTTCGGAGCGGGTTTGGTATGACACGGGAGCATTTCAGCGCATAATGTGGAAGTTAGTATTTTGGAGGAAATTTCATGAGTTTGGGTTGAAATGCATTTCAGTGTTCTTGATGTCCGTTTGAGATTCCGAGTCCGGGAATATCTCTGTATGGTGATTCTGGAGTTGGGAGCGCTACCGGAAGTGAATTCGGAGGTCCGTACGTTATTCTGAAGTCATTTGGATAAAGATACAAATTTGAAGGTTTCTGAGAAATCCGACTGGAAGTGGAAATTTTGATATCGGGATCGTAATGCGATTCCAAAAGTTGGAGCATGTCAGTAATGTTGAATGTGACTTGTGTGCAAAATTTGAGGTCAATCGAACGTGATTTGATAGGTTTCGACATCGAATATAGAAGTTTGAAGTTCTAAGTTCATTAAGCTTCAATCAGGTTGCGATTCGTGATTTCGATGTTGTTTGATGTGATGTCAAGGCTCGACTAAGTTCGAATGAGGTATTAGGACTGGTTGGTAGTTTTGGTTGAGGTCCCAGGGGCCTCGGGCGTGTTTCGGATGCTCAACGGGTCGATTCTTGCCTTGTGAGGATTACTGGTTTTCTAGTGTAAGTGCAGCAGGTTTTTTACTCTAGATGATCGCGTGAATGGGTCTGCGATTTCATAGTGCAAAATTGGAGGCTGTTGGGTTTTGGCTTATGCGATCGCGGGGCAGTGTTTGCGATCGCATAGAGGAAGATTTGGATGCCCTGGGATTTGGTTTATGCGATCACGGGGAATTGTTTGCGATCGCATAGAGGAAGATTTGGAGGCCCACATTTGGCCTATGCGATCGCGGGGCAGTGCATGCGATCGCGTAGAAGGACTGTCCTGGGTAGTGAAGTATTTTAAGACGGGATTTGGGCCATTTCTTCTCATTTTTCGCTTGGTTGGTCAATTTTTGGAGAGCTTCAAGTGGGGATTTTCGTCATCTATGTCAAGGTAAGTTGTCTCTACTCATTTCAAGTTAAATACATGAATTAGATATGGATTAAAGCATGAAAATTTGTGGAAATTTTGGATTTTTGAAGAAAGACCTAGAATGTGTATTTTTGTATTTTGACCACGAATTTGAGCATGAAATTAAGAATAAATTATATATTGGAGTTAGTAAAGTCATGGGTAATCTTTATCTTCGAAAAATTTAGGAACCCGGGCACGTGGAACCGAGGGCAATATTGTCAACTTTTCGAGCGAAATTGGGAATTCATATAAATTGGATTGTTATAAGTATTAGAGTATAAGGTTTTCCCGTTATTTGGATAGTTTTGGGGCGTTGTGCGTCAATTTGAGTCGTCGGAAGGGCTTGGAGGTCGGTTATGATTCTTCGGAGCGAGGTAAGTCTCTTTTCTAACCTTGTAAGAAGGAATTGTCCCCATAGGTGAAATAATTAAATATGTGCTACTATTATTGGGGGCTGCGTACGCACGAGGTGACGAGAGTCCGTGAATAGCTACTATTATGCTTATGTTCGGGTAGTCTAGGACCCAAAAGCATGTTTTATTTGCGTATTTGTAATCTTATAGATGAAAATAAAGTGTTTAAACCTTACCGAACTTGGTAAAAATGGATTTCTGTAAAATATTTAAATACTATTTTTGTGACCTTTAAAAGAGAAATTTATTATTTACTTGAGTATTTGTTTTCCCGATATAGTCGGGGTGGACTGTTTGAATGTGCATGATTGCGTGTGACCGCTTCACAATTTATATTCCGCGAGCGGGGTGATTTCTTCCACTACTCTCATGGGAACGGGCCATACGCCACGGCGGGTTAATAGATGCATCTATGGTTCGCGCCGTTCGACCCTTCGGCAGTGCACAGTTTACATTTATGTTGGTTCGGGCCGTTCGACCTCGACATTGCTTGTGCATAATATTTACTGCGTATTTGCTGTTATTTTTACCTGATTACTGGCCTGGAAATTTTAAATTGTCAACTGAAATGACGAGGATTTAAGAATATTAAATGTGAAAGAAGTTGCTATTTTTTGTCGCTACTTGTTAAATGGCCTATGATATCAATGCTTAGTGTCACCCTTGATTTCATTAAATTGACCTCTAGCAAGTGTCAAATTCGACCTCTCGTCACTACCTCTTCGAGGTTAGGCGGGATACTTATTGAGTACACGTTGTTTTTGTACTCATGCTACATTTGCTGTGCATTTTTATTGCACGGGTACATTCATAGATGGTGGCTCTGCTTGACGCAGTGATGTGACTGACTTGGAGACTTAGACGAGCTGCACCATCCGGAGATGACCCGCAGCCAACAGAGTCTTCCTCAGATGTATTGTATTTATTTTAAATTCCTTGTCCAGTTTGTATTCCGGACAAGTATTGTAGTACATGTATAATTCTTAGATATTTGCTCATGCACTTGTGATACCGGGTTTTTGGGGAAATTATGGGATATATTCACTATTGAAATTTGCCAAAGATATTGTTGATTTCTCAGTGGAAGTTCGCGAATTATTATTTAAGAAAATGAAGGAGTGACTTCAAGAATTTTTAAAAATAAAGATTTTATTAACTATTTAACTTATTGGCTTGCCCGACAGTGGTGTCAGGAACCATCACGACCTTAATGAATTTTTGGGTCGTGAAAACGTGATATCAGAGTACTAGGTTCCCTTAGGTCTCACGAGTCATGAGCAAGTCTAGTAGATTCTTGCGGATCGGTTCGAAGACTTCTGTGCTTATCTTCGAGAGGCTACAGGGTTGTTAGGAGTACTTCACTTCTTGATTCCTTATCGTGCGGTTTGATTCCTTTAAGGATTATGCCTACGTCTTCTTCTTACTCAATCTTACGCGTCGCGAAGCGCTTTCTATGAATAAGGAATTTGAGGAATGGTAATCGTACTACAGATATGGTGCGTGATATTTTTCCATGCGTAACTGGTTGGGGCTATTGTCATCGCTCAGCGGGAGGATAATATGTTGTTTCAGCTCAGTAGTTGTGTTTCTGAGGGCTTTGAGGCTATGCTCAGGTTGTTATGGTGCTTATGATTGGTCACCGCACCGTATTGACGTGGTGATTGGAAGTTTTCCCATGTATTGGGACAATGAATGACTTGAAAGGAGGTCTTCTCAGAGCATGATTTCGAGATTTCAGTATTTTAGTTTCGGCGAAGGAAAGGCAATTGAACTATGAATGCTCAATTTGGGTTGAAAGAATAATAAGACTTAGTGTTTTCAAACGAGGTGGAATATTCATCTGTGATGTGGTATCGCTGTTTTTTATCGGGAAGAAGGTGTTAAGTTCGTTGGTGCTATGGTTTCTTCGGTGGCATTGGATCAGAGTGTTGTGATGTAATATTGAAGAAGCGGTTGTCAGAGGTCGTGGTGTGGTGGTTCAGTATTGAATAGGTATTTCTAATAAAGGCGGCTCAAGAGAGATGATCTTCAGAAAGGTTTGAAGTTGTGGTGATTTGCTGGTTTAAGTGCTACAAAGATAGATATTGGCCTAAGGCAATGGTTGGGCAGCAAGGATAAGGAAGGACACGTGGGAAGTGTCAGGTGATGGTTAAATTTCTACAAGGCCAGGTGTAAGAAAAGGAGGTCAGGTAGTTGCTTGCAGGATTGAGTTTAACCAAAGTGGGAGAGTGGCAACGTAGCATATGAGCTCTGTGGTAAGATAGATACACCTCTTGAGGGGAAGTTTGGAGTGATTTGGGAATTTTAGTGGACGATGATGGGGTCCACACACTTAAATTGAACTATTGGCTATTTCGGCGGAAGGTTGGATACAACAGAGAGGAGTTGTTCGGGGTAAAGAAGGATGCAATATAATGGTGATTTGGAAGATATTGTCGCGCATTTAGTAGATGTCCACGAGGAGCGGACGGACTGGTAAAGTTGATAAATGATGGACGGGCGTAAGATGGGGTATTGGTGTCGTAGAGATTATGCAGTACAACATCGTTGGAAGGTGTCAATTGGTAATTCCGCAGGAGGGTTATCTCCTGTGAGCAGGTTAGCGGTTGTGTGGTTGGCAAGTTTCTGCGAGGAATTCCAGTGGCTATTCGGTAGGAGGCCGAATATGTGAATGATGCGAGGGAATTTGAGTATTCATGGAATGCTAACAGGAGAATTTAGAAGAATTTGACGGGTTGGTTGAGCAAGATCATGTCAGCAATGAAGAAAGAATTTCGGTGGGGTCTAGAGTGGTGCAAGGAGCAACTTCGAGCTAAGTGGAAGAGTCCCGCCGCTTGCGATTGGGTTGCAGGATTATTTTCTCATGGGGTTGTGGATTGTCGGAATATTGGCAAGTTATTGCAGCTAAGGGGAAATGAGTTGAATAGTAATAGAGCATGAGATTTGATAAATGTGTGCAAGGTTTGGCCGTATTGAATCAGGTTTAGGCTTTGGAAAGATTCAGGATTTATGCTTAGTACAGAGGTAATTTACAAGTGAAGGGATTCAGTCAGATGCTTTATCAAGATGGGTGTTCAGGTGCCAACGAAGCCGTAAAGTTGATTATATTCAGGATCAAACTAGAATGGGTGACTCTCAACAATGGTTCCAATGGATTCAAAGGTTAGAAGGTGGTGTCTAAGGATTTCAAGCCCACATTATGGTTAAGAATCGAGCTTGTGCAGCAGAATTATGGGAAAGAGAAAATGGTTGGAGTGTTCTACGTTATCTTCGGCATGTAGAGTAGCATTGGGGTTCATAAAAAGGATAAAAATGACTTCGGGTTCATGGAAGGGTTATCGGAATGGGTATATCGGTCAAAGATGTGAATATGCGTGCAAGGAGGGCATGAAACGGTTCATGGGTCTGGAACGAAATGCTCTCATGGAATGGAGTCACTCAAGGTGAGTGCGAATTGAG
Source organism: Nicotiana knightiana (assembly GCA_005239525.1). Lineage (NCBI taxonomy): Eukaryota > Viridiplantae > Streptophyta > Magnoliopsida > Solanales > Solanaceae > Nicotiana > Nicotiana knightiana. The sequence continues at coordinate 14,852 of ML378726.1, forward strand.
TTGCTATGTGTTGATTGGGGTTATCAATATTCCTGCAGTGAGTGTGAACTGAATTGAGGTATGAGATGGGTCGTGTTATATGAGCTTATGGAAAGATTAATTGAATCTCACTGCGGTATCGTGGCGGTGTTAGCGTATGTGTATTGTGAGTTATTGTTCATCTTGATTTATGGCTTGAGCCAAGTGGGGGAGTCTGCTATTGATAAGTCAATTGCGCGACTGAGTGTCGTATCAATTTCAGTTTGAGGTATACGGGTGAATCGATTATTTCCTGCAGAGGTGGATTTTAAGGATTTGCATGTTTTGTGATTATGAGAATTCACACGTGTGTTGTGATGGTTCTCTTGGATTGAGCTAAGTAAAAAGGTCTTTATATGATGAAGATGAAGTGTTTACCCTATTAGCGGTTCAGGAGTTATGACGAGATTCATGTGCGAATGCATATTGGCATGTTAGGTGCAGTGAACGGTATGAAATTTGGAAGCGAGGAACAAGGTTGTGGTTCGGTGTTGACAAGGATGTCATGAGCTCGGATGAGCAAGAAAAAGGGGTTTGAATGTTTAGAGTAAGCTGGTGTTTTCTTTAGTGTCACCTGAGATCGGTGATTGATGAAAGAGGCTTTGCATCCTAGTTTTGGGTTCTTGATTTGTTTTTACAGTGTTAGTGTGGCCAGTGGTGGATGGGCAGACTTGCTACCTTGTGTGGAAGGCCGTGAGAGCGTGACCACGAGATGATCGTATGAGTGTGACATGTCGTCACTTAATGGATTGAAGATTTGGACTGAGTATAAAGGAGTGTAATGTTGCTTATTTGAGAGTTTATGCCTGGTAGGCGTTCGGTTCATTCGGTTTTGGATTGTGGGGTGTTTGTCTCGGCTATGAGGGTTGTTCTTGCATATTATGAGAGGAAGTGGGTTAATATGGACCCAGGTAAAGCTATTAGCCTAGTTCGGTGCGAGCAAGGTAGACTCGATGTTTGTGGGTGGATTTAAATATGATTATGGGCTCCGTATGAGTCAGGCGTGTTCATTTCGGTATAGCGCTTTTCATGGAAAGGTATTAGAACAGCAGATGTTGTTCCGTCTTCGTTCATCTTATGTAATATTCTGTTGTGCCGTGTGAGTTGGGAAACAACTTGATATTTTCCTATGTGTTGAGTTCCTACATAGTGATGATGTTATGTGAGCAGGATAGCTCCTGAGATTCAGATTATGTATCGTACCTCAGTTGTGCTTGAGTTTTTTTAGCGTATGGCTCTATCAGTCCCCCCCCCTCCCCAGGATGGTATTGTGCACTTAGCGTGCTTGTGACCGATGTTTGATATTTGTGGTAAGGATCAATTTAGCTCGGTGTGTGTCTTCTTACATGAATTTTATGTTATTTGGATTGGGTGGCACGCCGCACTGGGCATGTTATTTGGATTGGGTTGCGCGCGCAACGGTGTGATGTTGAGTATGGTTCCCTATATCTATTTTCTTGTGGTTTGCTTTCTATTTTCTGAGGAGAGTTCATAATAAGTTGCGTAAGTTGAGTAGTCTTTCATGAGTCATTTCTTTATGTATCATGTTCGAGTTATGGCCTATTGGCGTGTTGTGGTATCATGTGAGACTGTTGGTCACGCTTGGGGTGATTTGTTGTCTGAGCAGTTCATACTGGGTGAGACGAGATTATTGGACCAGGGATCAGTGAAAGATGTTGTGAAGTATATTAAAGGGCAAATACCATTATTCAGTTCACAATGACGTGATGATTCTAGTCAAGACGAGATATTCGATGATTTGTTAACTCTGCAGTTGGTTGTGAATTTCTGCACATCTACTCCGTTATGGTGGTATCGTAAGAGTTATAGCAAGACCTATATATATATATCATGATATGCATTGGGAGCATCAGAATCGTGAAATTTTGGCTATTAAGGTTCAGGGAATGTCATTATAGTTAGATGATGAATTATGCGGTGCATGGTGCTAATTCAGCAAAGGTATGCAGTCATGTTCTGGTACATCGTGTGGCAGTTGATACGGTGTTCATATATTGGAAACAGGTCTGACAGAGGATTTCGGATGTTGAGGACCTAGTTCTAAGGCCCGTTGCCTAAATGAAAGAGGATATCTTCAGATTTGACCGAGCTAATGTACTCAATTGAGTGGTGCTAGCACGAGTAGGTGCACGAGGTGTTTGACAGTGGTTTCAGACAACTCCGGAGCAATTCTTAGCACGTTCGAGGATGAACATATGTTTAAGTGGGAGAGAATGTAATGACCCGACCGGTCATTTTGATCTCTAGCGCGTCATTCAACAGTTTGAGGCCATGAGCAGCTTCATTTCAGGTGATATGACTTGTCGGCATGGTCGGAATTGAATTTCGGGAAGTTCAAAGTCAATTTGAAAGAAAATTCTCAGTTCAGAAGCCTTAAGTTGGAAGAATCGACTGAGATTGGATTTTTGAGTAAACGACCTCAGAATCAGGATTTAAAGGTTCCATAAGGTTCATATGATGATTTTGGACTTGGGCGTATGTTCAGAGCGGGTTTTGGATGACCCGGGAGCATTTCGGCGCATAACGTGGAAGTTAGTATTTTGGAGGAAATTTCATAAGTTTGGATTGAAATGCATTTCAATGTTCTTGATGACTGTTTGGGATTCTGAATCTGGGAATAACTCCGTATGGTGATTCTGGAGTTGGGAGCGCGATCGGAAGTGAATTCGGAGGTCCGTAGGTTATTTTGAAATCATTTGGCTAAAGATAGCAATTTGAAGGTTTTTGAGAAATCCGACTGGAAGTGAAAACTTTGATATCGGGGTCGTAATGCGATTCCGAAAGTTGAAGCATATCCGTAATGTTTAATATGACTTGTGTGCAAAATTTGAGGACAATCGGACGTGATCTGATAGGTATCGACATAGAAAATATAAGTTTGAAGTTCTAAATTCATTAAGCTTCAATCGGGTTGCGATTCGTGATTTCGATGTTAATTGATGTGATTTCAAGGCTCGACTAAGTTCGAATGAGGTATTAGGACTGGTTGGTAGTTTTGGTTGAGGTCCCGGGGGCCTCGGGCGTGTTTCGGATGCTCAACGGGTCGATTCTTGCCTTGTGAGGATTGCTGGTTTTCTGGCGTGAGTGCAGTGGGTTTTTACTCTATGCGATCGCGTGAATGGGTCTGCGATCATAGTGCAAGATTGGAGGCTTCTGGGTTTTGGCTTATGCAATCGCGGGGCAGTGTTTGCGATCGCATAGAGGAAGATGTGGAGGCCCTAAGATTTGGCCTATGCGATCGCGTATAAGGACTGTGCTGGGCACTGAAGTGTTTTAAGACGGGATTTGGACAATTTCTTCTCATTTTTCTCTTGGTTGGTCAATTTTTGGAGAGCTTCAAGTGGGGATTTTTGTCATCCATTTCAAGGTAAGTCGTTTTTACTCATCTCAAGTTAAATACATGAATTAGATATGGATTAAAGCATGAAAATTTGTGGAAATTTGGGATTTTTGAAGAAAGACCTAGAATGTGTATTTTTGGATTTTGACCACGAATTTGAGCATGAAATTAAGAATAAATTATATATTGGAGTTAGTAAAGTCATGGGTAATCTTTATCTTCGAAAAATTTAGGAACCCGGGCACGTGAAACCGAGGGCAATATTGTCAACTTTTCGAGCGGAATTGGGAATTCATATAAATTGGATTGTTATAAGTATTAGAGTATAAGCTTTTCCCGTTATTTGGATAGTTTTGGGGCGTTGTGCGTCAATTTGCGTCGTCGGAAGGGCTTGGAGGCCGGCTATGAATCTTCGGAGCGAGGTAAGTCTCGTTTCTAACCTTGTAAGGGGGAATTGTCCCCATAGGTGAAATAATTAAATATGTGCTACTATTTGTGGGGGTTACGTGTGCACGAGGTGACGAGAGTCCGTGCGTAGCTACTATTATGCTTATGTCAGATAGTCTAGGACCCAAAAGTATGTTTTATTTGCCGTATTTGTAATCTTATTGATGAAAATAAAGTGTTTAAACCTTACTGAACTTGGTAAAAATGGATTTCTGGAAAAGATTTAAACAATATTTTTGTGACCTTTAAAAGAGAAATTTGCCATTTACTTGAGTATTTGTTTTCATGAGGTAGTCGGGGTGGACTATTTGAATGTGCATGACTGTGTGTGACCGCTTCGCAATTTATATTCTGCGAGCGGGGTGATTTCTTCCACTACTATCATGTGAGCGGGCCGTACGCCACAGAGGGTTAATAAATGCATCTATGGTTCGACCCTTCGGCAGTGCACAATTTACATTTATGTTGGTTCGGGCTGTTCGACCCTCGGCATTGCTTGCGCATGATATTTATTGCGTGTTTGCTGTGATTACCTGATTACTGGCCTGGAAATTTTAAATTGTCAACTGAAATGACGAGGATTTAAGAATATTAAATGTGGAAGAAGTTGCTATTTCCTGTCGCTACTTGTTAAATTGCCTATGATATCCATGCTTAGTGTCACCCTTGATTTCATTAAATTGACCTCTAACAAGTGTCAAATTCGACCTCTCGTCACTACCTCTTCGAGGTTAGGCGGGATACTTACTGAGTACACGTTATTTTTGTACTCATGCTACACTTGCTGTGTATTTTTATTGCACGAGTACATTCATAGATGGTGACCCTGCTTGACGCAGTGATGTGACTGACTTGGAGACTTAGACGAGCTGCATCATCCGTAGACGACCCGCAGCCAACAGAGTCTTCCTCAGATGTATTGTATTTATTTTAAATTCCTTGTCCAGTTTGTATTCCGGACAAGTATTGTAGTACATGTATAATTCTTAGATATTTGCTCATGCATTTGTGACACCGGGTTCTGGGGGAAATTATGGGATATATTCACTATTTAAATTTGCCAAAGATATTGTCGATTTCTCAGTGGAATTTCACTAATTATTATTTAAGAAATGAAAAAGGAGTGACTTTAAGAATTTTTAAAAATAAATATTTTATTAACTATTTAAATGATTGGCTTGCCCGACAGTGGTGTCCGGCGCCATCACGACCTTAATGGATTTTTGGGTCGTGAGACTAGGGTACTTGACCCATAGCATTGTCTTTCATAGAAACTTCACTTAGGGGACAATTATGCCTTCTAAGGCACATTCATTGTCTAACGTAGCTAGGTTACTACACACATTTGAAGAACATGTTCGAAAATACATAAAGCCATCCTGATCTTTGCCAAAATCTTCCATTGCAAAGGTAGGAGGAAGCATAAAGTAACAAAGTTTATATAACAAGGATCCATTAGAGCCTTTTTTTCTAGTAGATGTGCCACCATGTTCCCCTCCCTGAAGCTATGCTTCATTGTGATCTCCCCTTGCTTGGATGCCTTCTCCAGTAACAACCTGCATTCATAAATTAAGTAATTGTAAGTTGGATAACCATCATGAAGGAATCGTATGACCTCCGTTGCATCTGTTTCTACTTCGATTGGGAATATGTTTTCTTTGATGATTATTTGAAGTGCCTGCCAAAATGCTTGAAGTTCTGCTTGGACCAGAGATGTTGTGTGATGTTTGTCGTAGTAGCCTAGCATCCAATCACCTTTGTTGTTGCGAATTATTCCACTAATTCCACCATGGAGGAAGTTCTTATCAAACGTGCCATCAAAATTGATCTTATACCACTTCTTTGGAGGAGCCTGCCACCTAACTTTGTGTTTGAACTTGATAGTGTTAGTAGTAGGCTTAGATGTTAGGAGATGGTATTCCAAGGATTGGTTAAGAATTTTTCTTGTGTTAATGGGCGTGCTAGTGTTACTCATATTTTTTTCATTTCTGTTTTGCCATATGGCCCATAATGTGAAGGGAAATGTTTCTTCCCAAGAGATATGTTTGAAGTTTTTTTTAGGGTTTCTAGTTCGAAGAAAATCTATCCACTGATCGATGTGCCCTAATGCAGTGATGTCCACTCCCATAGACTGCTAAATTATTTTTGCAATTATACATTCCCAAAAAATATGGATTATGGACTCATTGGTGTTCTTGCAAATAGGGCAGTTTGTATCGATATTAATACTAATTTTGCCAAGGTATTCCCTAGTAGGAAGACGAGTGTGGTAGCATTTCCAAAGAAAAGGTTTTATTTTTCTTGGGTACTTGGCATCCCAAAGACAATTGAAATTAGAATTTGGTGTTGTTTGTGGTTCATCTAATTTATAACAAGAATTTGTGGTGAATAGCCCACTAGAATTCATACTCCAAATGAGATCATTGGCACTTGAAGGATGAGATGTTAGGGTTAAAGAGTTGATATTTGTAATAATACTTTGAGGTAGTTCGAATGATATCTTCCTAAGGTTCCAATTGTTATTTTCCTTGATGTCATTTATTTTTAAACAATCTTTTTTATATTTTAGTGGACCTATAACATTATTTCGAAGGTTTGTGCAATTTGGGATCCAATTCGTATCCAATAAGTTCATGTTGGAGTGTTGGTTAAGTGGCCACCTTATTCCTTGTTTACAAATGTTCCAACCCTTTAATAGGCTCTTCCAAGTATTAGACCATCCACTAGATTTATGGCTATGACCATATAAGCTAATAAGGACATGATCCCAGAGGGAAGCAAGATTATTAAGAGTTCTCCAAGCAAGGCTAGCTAGTAGAGCCAGATTTTGAGACTTGGCTTTCTTGATGCCTAGGCCACCAGCTTCCTTAGTGTTGGTAACCATGTTCCAACCAATAAGGTGAAGTTTTTCTTATCACTAGTAGTGCCCTAGAGGAAATCCCGTTGGATCTTGTCAATTTCCTTTAGAGTTTTAATAAGTTGAAGTGTTAATTGCATTTGGTGATTTGGGATTGTATTTAGAGTAGAGGTTATTAGAGTGCATCTACCCGCCATACTGAGCCACTTAGCATTCCAATTATTTAATCTTGCCTGCACTTTATCAATTACAGGTTGATAGTCCTTATGCCTAGGGTGGTGGTGAGGCATGGAAAACCCTAGATAATTACCAAATGATTCACTAATTTTTATTTCAAAGGTGTTCATGGCCATAACTATTTGTTCATCAGTGCAAGACGTTGACACAATTATTTTCGATTTGTCTTTGTTGATATTAAGCCCGAAAAGACAACAAAAGGTGTCCATGCTCCTCCACATTGTGGTAATTGTCTTAGTGTTTGCTCGACCCATTAGGGTCCGGTCGTCCCCAAAGAACAAGTGTGACAAAGGGGGCATTTGTTATTAAACTTAATGGGGTCCCAATTATGAATGTCCACTTGGTGTTCAATATTTTTTGATATCATGTCCATACATAGGATGAAAATATAAGGAGACATGGGGTCACCTTGACGAATGCCCCTTGTGGGAGAAAATTCCTCAGTTTTATTGCCATTTACTAATATGGAGATTGTACTAGTTGACATACAATTAAGGATTAGGGAAGATATGTTTGGAGGAAAGTTAAAATATCTAAGAGTTCTGTAAATATAAGACCATTCTAATTTATCAAAAGCCTTTTCTAGGTCAAGCTTTAGGATGTAGTTTTGCTTTCCTTTACGGGCGTTAAACCGTTTTAACACCTCTTTGATAATAATAGCATTATCACTAGCTCGCCTATCTTTTACAAAGCTTTCTTGTTGATTATTAATAAGGTATTTTAGGAAATTCTTGATTCGATTGGCAATGACTTTTGTGACAATCTTGTACAAAGTGTTACATAAACTGATAGGCCAAAAACTTTTTACTTGATTAGCATTACTAAATTTAGGGATTAGACAAAGGTAATTAACTTCTTGAGGCATAATCCTTGTCTCAAAAAAATTTTGGCAAAATTTTATAACCTTATTGCTTAGAATTGGCCAAAATCTCTGGAAAAAAAAGGGGTGCAGACCATCAGGTCCAGGCGCCTTGTTTGGTTTAAAGGAGAATATTGCTCTTCTAATCTCATGGTTTCTTAGTTTGCTATCAAGGGTAGACAGATCAATTTTTGTGAAAGAAGCCTTGTCCATTTTTATGGTTGACCAGTTAGTGTTTTCATGAGAAGTTATAAAAATGTTCTGAAAGTAATTTGTAACATAATTCATTAGGGCATTTTTATCCTCTATCCAATTTCTTGATCTATCTTTAAAAAAGACAATATTGTTTCTACGTCTACGATTAATGGCTTGAATATGGAAGAATTTCGTATTTGCATCCCCATCATTTAACCAATTAACCCTAAAGCGTAGTTTTCAATAATCATCCTCTAATTTAAGAATAGTGTCATATTCCTCAATAAGTTTCACTTCAAGGTCTCTAAGGAATTGACTAGTTTGGTAATTAGGAGAGTTTTGAATACCTTGGATACGATTTAAATTTTTTATTTTTCTAGCAAAAATATTTCCAAAGGTAATGTCTCTTCATTCTAACACATTTTTTTGGAATATTCCGTACCCTCAGTTATATCCCTATTTACCCAACTGTTAGACACAACTCTAGGGAAGTCTGGGTGTGAGCACCAGAAGGTTTCAAGCCTAAATGGTCTTGCATGGGTATTATTAATATTATTAATGAGAGTAAATAAGATAGGGTTGTGGTCCGAGTGTAGTTTTGGGAGGTACGTTACTGTAACATTTTAAATGCTTGTAACCATTCACAATTGGAATAAACCCTATATAGTCTCTCCATGATTAGATCCCTTTTTTTCCTACGATGGTTGGACCATGTGTACACCCCTTAAATCCTAGATCCACTAGATTACAATAGTCTAGGCATTTTATGAGAGATTTAGCTCTTTTTTGATTTACAAACCTACCCCCAAATTTATCACCCGAGTCTACCAGTTCATTAAAGTCACCTCCAATTAACCAAGGGCCACTATAATGATCAAACGTATGTTTTAGGTCTTCCCATAAAAATTGTCTATATGTTATGTCAATACTAGTATAAACAATAGTAAATAACCAAGTAAGGTTCTTAGGTTTTACCTCGATCATTGCATGGATATGTTGATCATTCCTAGTGAAGTTGTTAACTGTCACCACATCATGATTCCACAAGATTACCAAACCTCCAACTTGCCCAATGGCAGGAACTTCTATCATCTCATTAAAGTGAAAATTCTGCAGAATTGAGACATGACTCTCCATTTTTGTCTCCAACAAGGCTACCAGACATGGTCTATGGGTATCCATAAGCTTACGAAAGTGTCTCCTAAAGTTAGTATTATTTGTTCCCTTACATTCCAAATGATGATATTGTTTGGTTGATACATTGATTGATTATTGTTGGGGATGTTGTTGGGATTCCTCCGTATGGAGGGACCCAGTATCACCAGTTCACCACATGTTTCCCCACAGTTGGTCCTGGGGGGGACGAATTTCCAATGAGCATTTGTAAAGGGTTGTTGGGCAGTTGAAGATACACTTCCTCTCTAGCATCTCCTTGAAAATGAGTATTTTTACCTTTCTTAGGCTTGAAAAGGCTACTGCTAGTTCCCCCAAGTGAGGCAAGTTGTCCTCCTCCTCTTCTTCCTCCTGGACACCTTCTTGGTTTTGCATATTTTGAACTGGGGCTTGTTCTTCCATTGGCACTGGTTGTGGACCTTGTTGTTGGCCTTGCATGTGTTGGGGAGTCCACTGTGTGAATATGGGGTTTAGAAGCATCAAATACTCCCATACAAAGAAGGGGAGGTTGAGAGGTGCATTATGTGGGAGGGGTTGGTTGGAGTTGTAGGGTAGGTTCCACATTTGTTGCATGTTTTAGACTAGATTCTGATTTAAGGAAGGGGCTAGGGGTTGGAGAATATTTTTCATCCACATTTGGTTGATATAGTTGTTCATGGCTAGGCTCATCCCTTCGGAGATTAGTTGTGCAAGGTAGTGTGTGTTCTGGATGATTAGGATCGATTCCTGGCCGTTTATTTCCAAGTGGAAGAAGACTGCATATCCCTGGAGAACAAGTTCCACCCATGATTGTGGTACATGGTTGGGTGGAATCTGGGGCTGGGCATCTATATTTTTCCCGTTTCGGCTAAAAAAATTAGTGAAAAGTTCTTATGCCTTAGCATATATTTTTTATACCCATTGGGTTTTTTGATGGTCCGATGATCGGAACCTAATTTTTCTTAGCATATATCTGATACCCTTTTCGAAGGTTGATATTATCGAAGCCTTTAAATTGTTCGAGGTCTGATTTTATCGAAGCCCTTTTTTATTTTCTTTGCCGAGGGTAGCCTTATTTAACCGATTTTTCAAAGTATTTGAAGGCTTTTTTTTTATGGTGGAAGTCGGACGTCTCCGAGCCTCATTATTTTGGCCGTAGCTTTTAATGTGACCGTAGTCTCTAATATGGAAGTAGCGTTCAGGTATGTCTCTTGGACTTATTTTTCGATAACATGTCGAACTTGTTCGAAATATTAATCCCCGAGTGTGATGGCCTTGGCCTATATATCGAGGGGTGCCTCTTTGAGGTCTTGTAGTTTCGAACTTAAATAGTTTGGTTGTGCAGTTTACGAGTGTTCGGAGTACGCTTGTACTTGGCCCTTGAGCCATTTTTAAAAAGTGTTAGTTTTGCACAATAGATCAGAATCATAAGTACATGACTCGTATAGCAGAAAATTTACTTCGAAACATGAGATATTTGAGAAAAGAGAATGCTTCTTTGAATAATTTATACATGCGTAGATGTTTTGTTGTCGGGACTCGGCTAATCTATATGTACACGGTTCATTCGACCTTTTGGCCCATTACAAATTAAAGTTCTTCCTATCGAGACCCATTGATAAATAACATCCGAGGGTGATGCCCCCTAATATTCGAGGTTGATTGTAAAGAAGCCTTGGATACTGTTGAATTATCCTCATGTAGCACATAATTGTTACCTCGTTAAAAACCTCGCCGGAAAAACCCATTTGGGATAAAGCAACGCGTACTTTAAAACCTGAGGTCTCGATTTCTTGGATCGAATTCCGACAATGAGTTAGTTTTGAATATTTAAGTAAATGAAAAAGAGAAAGTCATACCTAAGAAATAGTACCGCTTGAGGAGTGATATGTTTCAATTATTCGACAATGGTTCGTCGTTCATTATTCCGAGTTTGTAAGATCCTTTCCCGACTATGTCGAGCACTTGGTAGGGTCCTTCCCAGTTAGGACCGAGTTTCCCTTCATTAGGGTCTCGAGTGTTGATGGTGACTTTTCTTAGGACTAATTCCCCGATTTTGAAGTGTCGAAGATTGGTTCTTCTGTTGTAACACCTCTCGATTCGTTGCTTTTGTGCGGCCATTCGAACGAGTGTCGTTTCTCGTCTTTCATCTAACAACTCGAGGATGGTATTCTTTGCCTCGTGGTTTGATTCCTCTGTTGCATGTCGACGCCTGGAGCTGGGATCCCCGACCTCGACCGGTATCAAGGCTTCGGGCCATATACTAAGGAAAATGGGGTTGCTCTAGTACTGGACTTCGATATCGTCTGATATGCCCATAGAACCTCGGGAAATTTTTCTCTCCACTTCCCTTTGGTTTCGTTTAGCCTTTTCTTCAAGTTTTGGATAATAGTTTTGTTTGTAGATTCGGCTTGTCCGTTCCCACTAGGATGATACGGCGTTGATAGTAGCCTCTTTATTTTGTGATCTTCCAGGGATTTCGTTACTTTGTTGCCGATGAACTGTTTGCCATTATCACATACTATTTCCGCAGGTATCCCGAATCGGCATGCGATGTGATCCCATATAAAATCGATCACTTCCTTTTCCCTAACTTTTTCGGAGGCGTGTGCTTCAATCCACTTAGAGAAATAGTCAGTCATAAATAATACGAACTTAGATTTACCTGGGGCCGATGGTAGAGGACCGATGATGTCCATTCCCCATTTCATGAATGGCCATGGGGATAGGACCGAGTGAAGTTGCTCGCCTGGCTGGTGGATCATCGGTGCAAACCTTTGAAATTTATCGCATCTTCGAACGAACTCCTTAGAGTCCTTTTCCATTCTATCCCAATAATATCCTACTCCGATGACCTTTCGAACTAGTGACTCGGTGCCAAAATGGTTTCAACAACTGTCATCGTGGATTTCTCGTAGAACATAGTCAGTATTTCCCAGTCCCAAGCATACCGCCAATGGACCATCAAACGTTCTCCTATATATGTTTCGTCCTCGTCTAATGTGAATCGGGCGGCTTTAGTCCTTAAGGCCCTCGATTCTTTGAGATCCTATGGTAACATCCTGTTCTTCAAATATTTGATGTATTTGTTTCTCCAGTCCCAGGTTAAGCTTGTAGAATTTATTTGAGCATGTTCTTTCGCGATGATAGATCTCAAGAGTTGGACGATAGTCCCTGAATTGATCTCATCTTCTTCGACCGAGGACCCCAAATTGGCAAGTGCACCGGCCTCGGTATTTTGTTCCGAGGTATATGTTGTAGAGTCCACTCTTTGAAGAGGTGCAAGGTTACCTATAATTTGTCTAATTACCTCTACATCCTTTCCTCTCGAACTTCGAAGGTTCCGTTTACCTGGTTAACTACCAGTAGGGAGTCGCATTTAGCTTCGATGACTTCCACTCCCAATATTTTAGCTAGCTCGAGACCTGCAATCATAGCCTCATACTCGGCTTCGTTGTTAGTTAATTTGGCAGTTTTAATAGATTTTCTAATAATAATTCCCGCGGGCGGTTTCAGAACAATGCTGAGCCCGGACCCTTTCACATTCGAGGCATCGTCCCTGAAGAGGGTCCATACCCCCGATGATGTACCCGATTTTAGTAGAAGCTCTTTTTCCACTTTGGGCACGAGGGGTGGTGTAAATTCGGCCACGAAGTGTGCCAAAATTTGAGACATGATGGTCGTTCGGGGTTTATATTCGATATCGTACCCGCCAAATTAGACGGCCCGTTTGGCCAATCGGCCCAATAGTTCGGGCTTGTGCAAAACATTTTGGAGTGGATAAGTGGTTATTACACATATGGGGTGGCACTGGAAATATGGCTTTAATTTTCTAGATGTGCTTATTAGTGCTAGCGCCAATTTTTCTAAGTGCGGATACCTAGTTTCAGCATCTCCTAAGGTCCGACTCACATAATAGACAGGAAACTGTGTACCTTGTTCTTCTCGAACTAATACACCACTTACCGCTATATCGGACACTGCTAAGTATAGGTATAGCTTCTCGTCTGCCTTTTAGGTGCGGAGCAAAGGTGGGATCGATAGGTATCATTTTAATTGCTCCATTTTTTACACTCTGGGGTCCATGAAAAATCATTTTTCTTTTTGAGTAAAGAAAAGAACTTGTGGCTTCGATCTGACGACCTTGAAATGAATCGACCCAGGGCAGTTATCCGTCCGGTTAGCCTTTGTACGACCTTCACACTGTCTACGACGATGATATACTCGATGGCCTTAGTCATATCGGGATTGATTTCGATTTCCTGATTTGATACCATGAAGCCGAGGAATTTTACCGAGCCGACCCCGAAAGCGTATTTTTCAGGGTTAAGTTTCATGTTGTACTTTCTCAAGATTTCGAATGTTTCATGCAAATGAGTCAAATGATCCTCTGCGCGCGGGGACTTAACTAACATAATCATCAGTGTAAACTTCCATTTATTTACCTATCTGTTCTTCGAACAGCTTGTAAAATAGGCATTGATATTTAACTCCCCCATTTTTTAGCCCAAAGGGCATTACATTGTAACAATAAGTTCCATACTTAGTGATAAAAGAAGTATTTTCCTGTCTATTGAGTCCATTTGGATTTAATTGTGCCCAGAATAGGCGTCGAGAAAGATAAGGATCTCGTGGCTGGCCGTGACATCGATCATGCGATCGATTTTAGGCAGTGGAAAAGAGTCTTTCGGACATTCTCTATTCAAGTCCTTATAGTCTACACACATTCTCAGTTTGTTTCCCTTTTTGGGGACTATGACTACATTAGCCAACCACTCGAGATATTTTACTTTCCGAATGGATCCTATTTTAAGAAGTTTAGTTACCTCCTCCTTAATGAAAGCATGCCTTACCTCGAATTGAGGCCTTCTCTTTTGCTTTACCGGCCTGAACTTGGGATCCAGGCTCCGCCGATGAGTTGTTATCTCGGGTGGGATTCCTGTCATGTCTAAATGGGACCATGCAAAGCAATCCATGTTATCAATAAGATATGAATGAGTTTTTTCATGATCTCGGGGGTCAACCCCGTTTCCAGGTATACCTTTCGTTCAGGTATATACTCGATCAGTATCACCTGTTCTAGCTCCTCGACCCATTGACTTGGTTGCATCCGATTCTTAGGGAACGACGAAAGTTCGAGGAGTGAGAAAATCTTCTTCTTCTTCGACGACCTGTTTATCTGATTCGGTCGAGGCTGGGGACCGTGATTTCTATTTGGCCGCTTGCTTATCGTCGGTGCTCGACTTTTCTGAGGTCGAATGTGATGATATCGGCGTCACCTTGTCAACTGCAAACATTTCCTTTGCAGCGTGTTGTTCCCCATAAACTGTTTTCACACCATACACTGTTGGGAAATTCATCATTTGGTGAAGGGTCGATGACACTGCCCTCATGTTGTGGATCCAGGGCCTTCCGAGCAGTGCATTATATCTCATGTCGCCTTCGATGACATGAAATTTTGTGTCTTGGATGGTCCCGGCCACGTTTACTGGTAGGATTATCTCCCCCTTCGTTGTTTCACTAGCCATGTTGAATCCATTTAGGGCTCGAGATGTAGGTATAATCTAGTCTAGCAAGCCGAGCTTCTCTACGACCATCGATCTGATTATGTTTGTCGAGTTACTTGGATCCACTAGAACACGTTTAACTTGAATTTTATTTGACAAAAAATAGAAAGTACCAGGGCGTCGTTGTGGGGCTGAGAGATGCCTTCTGTTTCTTCGTTGTTGAATAATAGAGTGCCTCCGGGCACATAGTTTCGAGTCCGTTTATCCCTTGTGATCGACACCTTGGTGCGTTTGAATATAGGCACTTGCGGGATGTCGACCCCGCCGGCGATCATGTGATTAAAATGTTGAGGTTCTTCTTGCTCATTCTTTCTGTTGGAATCTCTCTCCCTGAAGTGATTTTTGGCTTGATCACTGAGGAATTCTCGAAGATGGCCTTCGTTGAACAATCGAGCTACTTCATCTCTTAACTGTCTGAAGTCTTCGGTCCTATGGCCATGTGTGCCATGATACTTACACATTAGGTTTGGGTTTCTTTGAGAAGGATAGGTTTGTATAGGTCTGAGCCATCTAGTGTCTTTGATCCTTCCGATGGCCGATACAATCCCCGATACATCGACACTGAAATTATACTCTAATTAACCGAGTTGCTTCTGTGGGATCTGCATATTTATCAAAGCCAGTTTACTCATAAGTCCCAGAGAGTTTTGCCCTCAGTCACCCCTACAATCGTTCCCGGCAGAATTGCATCCCAGACCATTATTCATTCGATCTGAAACATATGTCTGATACCGATCTTTATTCGGCCTTGATTCTCTATCGACATCTCTCTAACTTTTAACTGTCTACCGATTCAGATGCACTGAACCTGAGGGGGCTCCTAGTTGGTCGTCCTCGACCCTAATCTTCGACTGATATTGGTTGTGAACGTCTGCCCAAGTCACAACCGGGTATTCTATTAAATTATGCTTCAACTGGCGTGGTGCGATCGAGCTCCGCTTATTTAATCCTTGGGTGAAAACTTGAACAACCCAATCGTCAGTAACTGGTTGTAATTACATACATTCCATTTGGAATTGAGATATGAACTCTCTTAGCATCTCGTTATCCCTCTGCTTCACTCTGAAGAGGTATGATTTTCTTATTGCGACCTTTATGGTCCCAACATGTGCCTTAACAAACGAATCTGCCAACATGGCGAACGAATCGATAGAGTTAGGTGGCAAGTTGTGATACCAAATCAAAGCTCCCTTCGATAGTGTCTCCCCGAATTTCTTTAGCAGTACAGACTCGATTTCTTCATCCTCCAAATCATTACCTTTTATGGCGCACGTATAAGAAGTAACGTGCTCATTGGGGTCTGAGGTCCCGTTGTATTTAGGTATATCGGGCATATGGAACTTCTTTGGGATGGTCTTCAGAGCCGCCTTCGAAGGGAACGGTTTTTGCACCAACTTCTTGGAGTCCATTCCCTTTAAGATCGGTGGTGCCCCCGATATTTGATCAACTCGAGAGTTATAAGTTTCCACCTTCTTATCGTTGGCCTCGATTTTCTTTTCACTCGATTCTATTCTCTTGGTAAGCTCCTCAAGCATCCTCATTATATAAGGGTCGGTTGTCGAAGTATTATCACCTGATCTTTCAGGCACTGGCTCTGTACGGCGAGTAGCCTCTTGTTCGACCCTATTTGGTGCCATGCACTGATTTTTCAACTGAGCAATGGCGTTTTGTTGGGCTTGCAGCATTTCAAATATTACTTGGAGACTAACTCCTTCGTCTCCTCCGCCCTGTGTGCCTCGACTGTCAGTTCGACCCTCTCTGCGTACGCGTCCTTCAGGTTCTGCACCTAAATATGTATTCAAAGCGACATGTGAACTGACATTGACCGGGTTGACGGGCGATGCTCCTCTGAGTTCAGCTTGCGGTACCTCGATTCCTGGAGCGATAACATTCTCGTTCTCTCCATGGAGTCCGAGGTCGTTGTCACCATGTGTAGCTGTGTTTTGTGAGTTTGACATGATTTAACCTGAAAACAAAATCCTTGACAAGAAACAAGTGTAAAATAGTGACCAGAATTAGCACTGAACAATCACTATTATCCTTAGCTCCACGGTAGGAGCCAAACTGTTTATCTCGAAATACGAGTAACAATTAAACTTGTAATGTGGTTATAAGGATACGTGATCTGATTCAATGTCAATTGATAAATAGCTAAGTAAATAAATGAAAACGATTGAAATGGATCAAACCAGTGTCATTTGTAAGTTATCGACCTCGGTTTGGGATAGGGTCGAGATCAAGTGTCAAAGAACAATAAGAATAATAAGAACAACAAGAACAATAAGGACAATAAGAATAGTAGAGAATTAAGAGCGAACAAAAGAGCAGAGTGTTTGTATTTCTTAATAAATGCATATATGATTCATATGATGGTTACAAATGAACATGGTTCCTCTTTATATAGTAGAGAAATTCTAAATAAGGTATTACTCTAATTTCGGAAATGAAGTACATGATTGATATTGATAGTCGTTGTGGGTTCTATCAATCCCGAAATTTCCGCCGAGATTGGTGGTTGATATATATATATCTATGAAATTAAAATATACATAATATAATGTTTTATATAATTAGTATAATTTTCAGCGAAGGATGTTCAGTTGAAGAGTGTAAATTTCACTCTATGTGACTTCGCCACTGCTAATCTTGTTGGACACATGCCCATATTGTCCAACCAAAGGCTTTATGGCCTAATCCTATTCTCTTTTGATTTTCATTCCTATTTGGAATTTGATTCGGTTTTTATTCCTATTTAGAGTTGGTTTTGGCTTTAAGAGAAAACACCACTCATTATCTATGAATAGGACAACCTTGGAGAATTGTTCTAAGCTCATTGATACAAGCATTTGAAAGGCTTAAGCACATAATAGTGTTTTTTGAGAGAACTATCATCAAGAGAGAAGAGAGAAGAAAAGTATTTGTTTTGCTGCAGGTTTTTATTCCAACCAGCCAACTTCAAATCAAGCTTTTCGATTCATTAATCGTTAGATCGGGCTGAAATTTTGACTGAGTATTTATAACATCTTGATATTTGATTTGAATGGTGGAGATCCTATTTGGAGGCCCGTAGCATCTGATTTCGAGCCTCAAACAGCAGCTTCGTTTTGTGGATTCTCCTCTTTCTTCAATTGATTTGTTGTTGCTATTGTTGCTCCATGTTTGGTGCTTATTGTGTAGCTAATTTGGAGAACTTTTGTAACCTTCTTATTGTTATAGTAGAGCTTTTTGGACCTTTGTGATCCCCGTAATTTTTACCTTCGATTTGAAGAGTTTTCCACGTTAAAAATTAATGTTCTTTATCTTCTTTATTTTTGGATTTGCCTCTTCCTCGACATAACAAATTCATATTAGCATTATGTAGAGCTCATTAAAGGAGAAGCATTATATATATGGTCAAATCTCTTTATAACAGCCTCGTTTGTTTCGAATATTTTTGGATGTTATAACGGAGTGCTATTATAGAGAACACATATTGTAATATAAGATAAAAATTAATTCTGAAAAAATTTAGCTTTTATAGTAAAATATTATTATAGAGAGATGTTGTATACAATACTCTTTTTAAGGACATAAAAAATATCTGTTTTCTGGTCATAGAGCCAGATTCTCTCCAGAAAACAAATGTGAAATCTAATTAAGTAAACGGCGTACGTTTACTCAACGATTAAACTTTTTATTCTATTCAAGTCAATATATTTGCTGATGTATGAGGGAACAAGCGTAACTTCCCATATTTGTCTCTACTATGCAAAGCTAATGGAAGTACAAAAAGACTGTAAATTAAATTACATGCAATAATAGGTAGTAAGAGTTTATAAGAGATAACTTGAAAGATATAAATAACCAGTTTGTTATTATAACACGTTAAATTACGTCGACACAAGAACGGGTACGGGATCGAATTTGGAATTTTAACCCCGCTCATTTGATTTATTGGTTTTTCGAAATCATTTATTTGTACTTGTTTGATAAATTTTTTAACACATATGCACTGTCCGAGCCAAAGTTACTGAATTATGATGAACCAGTAGGTTGAACATTACATCTGCTCGCCCTTCAATTGACAATGTGAATAATTTTTACTTCGTCAATATGTATATAAACTTAAACTCTTTAATTACCCGTTCTAACTTAAGTAGCTACGGGACAATATACATCAGCAAACAAGTGAATCGAAATGTCCAACATCGGTTGAATTAAAATAATTTTAATTTATTTCTTCTTTCTTATATTTGCGAAAAAGAATTGTTAGATCCACAAGAAGGTGGTGGCTTTTAACGTTATTTCATGGGGTTAGCTAAATTATTAAAATTTCCTATAATAAAATATTCTGTGTTTTTAGCAGCCCTCTTATGACCAGTAGTATTTACTAGGACTTGATTATGTGGCCATTAATATATAATCAAGTCCTCATAGTTGTTAATTAACAGCCACTCTTCTCTTCCAATTTGAAATTATTTGTATCAATTGTTGAAGTTTATTACGAGGCAATTGAGGTTATACCACAATTTACAAAAAAATTAATTATGATATACATAATAAATTAGTTTGTTGGACCTTAGTGTGCACAATAAGATATGGGGTTAGTTATTAAGCTTATTTGCCATGATAGAAAATATATTTCATTTTCTCAACGTGAAAATGACTCGTAAATTATAAAGTATAAATATAAACCCTTATTTTATCTTATTGTAAAAGAATATTTGTACCATGATAATTTTGCATGTCTATAATAATTTCAATTGTAGTTGATATGCCAATTAGAAGCTCAACCACCTTTTTTTTTTCTTCTAATTTCTAAAATACAGGCAAATAATTTTGCATGTCTATTCAGCAATGTTTTGACATGTACATATAGCACGGCTAAAAAAAACAAGTGTATTATATGCAGGGGCGGATGTATTTCATTGTCGACGGGTTCGATTGAACCTATAACTTTCGACGCGGAGCAAAAATTTATAAGTAAAAATATATTAAAATTGCAAAAATAGTAGATGTTGGACTTTAAAGTCATTGGGCTTTAAAGACAAGGAGTGTGAATTGAAAAATGACGGGAAATAAAATGGAGGGAAATGAAAATTTAAATCAAGTGAGCTTTCTCATGAACTTTGTACCACATTGGTGAAAGACAACTACACTTGTGTGTATAAATATAGAATCACTTCTTAGAGCTCTTAAAAGGAGTTGAAGAGAATGAATCCTCGCGTCGTTGTCGTCGCTCGGCTCGGCTTCGGCTTCGGCTTCAATTTCGATTTCGATTTGGAAAATGATCGATAAGATTATTTTTGGATAAAAGTTATTTAATTAATTATTTAAGAATTAATTAAGTGCCAGTCAGTTCATTAATGGAATTAACTGGAATGTATAATCCAAAACGCTGATTTCCTTTCTGAACAGGCACCTCTTCCTGAACAGACATCACACTGCCTATAAATTCCGAGGCTCACTTACTGAAAAATCCAGAATTTCCTTCTGAAAAATACTGCATTCTACTTCGCAGTCTCTCTCCCAAATTTGTAAGTGTGATTTTGCTCCGTTCTTTGAGTTCGTTGGTATCCTGCAGTTTGTGTTGTCACTGTTGCAGGAAGGTTTATTCCATTTCATCCTGGGGGATTTAATCCATTACCTTGACAACTTGTGAGGGGGTTAAAATTCCTTAAGGACGCACAAGGAAATTGTGGACTCAGAATATTTCTTATCGTTTATAGATTTTCTGTTTCTTCTAACAGTTTTCTAATTTCTGTTTTAACACAGTATCGACAACAAGCTTAAGGAATTTCATTTTTGATGTTTCTGTGTTGAAATTTATATTGAACTGTTATCTATATTTTGTATACTGGTTTGGAGACGATAGCCTTTGTGCTTTCTACTCCAAAAACTATTCTGTCCGGTTTAAAGTATATCAAAACTTTACCGGAATAATAAACGTACGGGTTTGAAGTATATAAAAACTTCACCATTGTTACGTGTTGTATGTTTGGTTTGGTATTCAGTTTGAAGATATCAAAACTTCACTGATTTAACAAAGTTTTGTTTGTTTCCAACTCTACAGAAACATGACAAATGAAAACCAAACTAATGGAAATGCTGCTGAAAGGGGTGCTTCATCGAGTGTTGTTGCTTCGTCAAGATCAAACTCTTTTCATGGAAAATTCATCTACGACCAAAATTGAGGGAGTTGGAAAGATTAAATTGAAGATGACATCCGGAAAAATTGTGACTTTAAATCAAGTTCTCCATGTTCCAGAAATTCGCAAGAATTTAGTATCTACAACACTTCTTGTCAAAAATGGATTTAAGTGTGTATTTGTTTCCAATAGTGTTGTTTTAAGTAAGAATGATATGTATGTAGGCAAAGGTTACCTGAATGAGGGCCTTTTTAAGCTAAATGTAATAGCTATTCCTATCAATAAAGTTGAAACTTCTTCTTACTTAGTTGAGTCAAACACTTTATGGCATGCACGCTTAGGCCACGTCAACTTCAAAGACATTACGAAAAATGATTAATTGAAAGTATTGACAAAAAATGATTGCATTAACTCAAAATGTCAAATATGTGTGGAATCAAAGTATACTAAGCATCCGTATAAGTCTGTCGAAAGGAATTCAAGTCCTTTAGATTTAATTCACACAGATATTTGCGACATGAAATCAACGCCATCTCGCAATGGGAAAAAGTACTTCATCACTTTTATTGACGATAGTACGAGATATTGCTATNTAGGCCACGTCAACTTCAAAACATTACGGAAAATGATTAATTTGGAAGTATTGCCAAAATTTGATTGCATTAACTCAAAATGTCAAATCTGTGTGGAATCAAAGTATGCTAAGCATCCATATAAGTCTGTCGAAAGGAATTCAAGTCCTTTAGATTTAATTCACACAGATATTTGCGACATGAAATCAACGCCATCTCGCAATGGGAAAAAGTACTTCATCACTTTTATTGATGATAGTACGAGATATTGCTATGTTTACCTACTTATTAGTAAAGATGAAGCAATTGATGCATTCAATCAATACAAGAATGAAGTTGAAACACAACTTAATAAAAAGATCAAAATGATAAGAAGTGATAGGGGTGGATAATATGAATCTCCTTTTGAACAAATATGTTTGGAAAATGGCATTATTCACCAAACAACTGCACCGTACTCTCCTCAATATAACGAAATTATGGAAAGAAAGAATCAAACATTAAAGGAGATGATGAATGACTTGATGATAAGTTCTACTTTATCACAGAACTTGTGGGGGAAAGATATACTTACAGCAAACCGAATAATCAACCGTGTACCCCATAGTAAATCACAGTCCATCCCGTGCGAAAAATGGAAAGGAAGGAAACCCAGCTTGAAATATTTCAAAGTGTGGGGGTGTTTAGCTAAAGTACAGGTTCCTAAGCCTAAAAGGGTGAATATAGGATCAAAAACGGTTGATTGTGTATTTATTGGATATGTAACCAATAGCAAGGCATATCGTTTTCTGTTCATGAATCAGAAAATCCTGAGATCCACGTTAATACGGTAATAGAATCAGATAATGTTGAATTCTTTGAAACTATTTATCCGTATAAAAAGGAAAGTGAATTGTCCTACCAAAANGATGGTACTATTGACAAATACAAGGCAAGACTTGTTGTCAAGAGATTTAGATAGCGAGAAGGTCTTGAATATTTTGACACATACTCGCCTGTAACAAGAATTACATTCATTCGTATGCTAATAGAGTTAGCCGCCTTGTATGGTCTTCAAATCCATCAAATGGATGTAAAAACAGCCTTCTTATATGGTGATCTGGAGGAAATAATTTACATGAACCAACCTGAAGGATTTGTGGTTCCGGGAAAATAAAAGAAGGTGTTCCGACTTGTTAAGTCCCTTTACGGACTAAAACAAGCACCCAAGCAATGGCATGCAAAATTTGACTAAATAATGTTGTCAAATGGCTTTAAGATTAATGAATGTGATAAATGTGTTTACATTAAGAACGTTTCAAATCATATAGTCATTGTTTGCTTATATGTTGATGATATGCTAATAATGAGCAAAGACATTGCCGACATTCAAGCTACTAAGCGTATGCTTGCTAGTAAGTTTGATATGAAAGACTTAGGAGTTGCCGATGTAATTCTAGGAATTAAAATCCAGAGGATTCTTCAGGGTCTGGCTTTGTCTCAATCACATTACGTGAAAATGGTACTTGAAAAATTCAAACACTTGGAATTTAGAAAGCAATAACTCCAATTGACTTAAACCATTATCTTGTAAAGAATAAAGGTGAAAGCATGTCTCAATTGGATTATGATCGTGTGTTGGGAAGCTTAATGTATAGCATGAACTGTACACGTCTTGATATAGCTTGTGCAATAAGTAAACTTAGTCGATTCACAAGTAATCCCAATAAACATCACTGGTTGGCAATGAAACGAGTTCTGGGATATTTGGAATATACCCAAGACTACGCGTTGCACTACAATAATTATCTTGCGGTTATCGAAGGATATAGTGATGCAAATTGGATAACCGACTTAACATAAACAAAGTCCACAAGTGGATATGTTTTAACTGTTGGCGGAGGAGCAGTATCTTGGAAGTCTTCCAAACAGACGTGCATCGCTCGCTCTACAATGGAATCAGAGTTTATAGCTTTGGATAAGGCCGGCGAAGAAGCTGAATGGCTTCGAAATTTCTTAGAAGATATTCCATTCTGTCCAAAACCTTTGTCTCCTATATGCATACATTGTGATAGTGAGGCTGTAATAGGACGGGCAGGAAGCATTATGTATAACGTAAAGTCTCGTCATATACGATGAAGACATAAAACCGTTAGACAACTACTCTCTAGTGGAATTATCACTATTGATTATGTAAGATCAAAGGATAATGTGGCGGATCCGCTTACAAAAGGCTTAACTAGAGAGGGAGTTGAGAAATCATCTAAGGGAATGGGACTATGGCCGAGGACAAGTCATCATGGCGGTAACTCTACCTAGAATTTTGGATATTTCGAGATCTAGGTTTAAGGAGCTCAAACAAAGTTGTGATTGACCGGTTCAACATTGTCAAAGTAAATCTTTGGTCCCTTCTCGTGATGGAGACAATGTTCAGTAACAAGGATAGAACTTTACACGTTCTTTAATGATTATCTAAGCTTGATGTGGTGTCAATCTAAAGGATTATACGTTTAGGAATCACCTATGTAAGTGTGAAGTGGAAGTCGCTTCTATGAGAATTCTGTAAGGCTAATTCTCTACGCACTTATGAAACCAGACGGTGTTCATGGCTGAAAAGAACACAACAATGAGAACCAAAAGACAGTTAAGGGTTGGTTGTGTGAAATATGGTTGTCTAGGTCTACACTAAAGTTCGACGGTTCAAAGATATCAAATCTACCGATTGACCGAGTATATCCGACATATGTTCACTACGGAAAGTTCAAAGGGAAACCTACTTATCCAGATGCAATTAATCCTTACTTGCAAATCACACAGCTTTCATCTATGATCATTCTTGTTACAGTCATTCCCATTCATGTGGGAGATTGTTGGACTTTAAAGCCATTGGGATTTAAAGACAAGGATTGTGAATTGGAAAATTGTGGGAAATAAAATGGAGGGAAATGAAAATTTGAATCAAGTGAGCTTTGTCATGAACTTTTACCACATTGGTGAAAGACAACTACACTTGTGTGTATAAATGTAGAATAACTTCTTAGAGCTCTTAAAAGGAGTTGAAGAGAACAAACCCTCGCGCCGTCGTTGTCGCTCGGCTCGGCTTTGGATTTGGATTTGGATTTGGAAAATGATCGATCGATAAGATTATTTTTGGACAAAAGTTATTTAATTAATTATTTAAGAATTAATTAAGTGTCAGTCAGTTCATTAACGGAATTAACTGGAATGTATAATCCAAAACGTTGATTTCCCTTCTAAACAGGCACCTCTTCCTGAACAAACATCACACTGCCTATAAATTCCGAGTCTCACTTACGAAAAAATCAAGAATTTCCTTCTGAAAAATACTGCATTCTACTTCGCAGTCTCTCTCTCAAATTCGTAAGTGTGATTTTGCTCCGTTCTTTGAGTTTGTTGGTATCCTGCAGTTTGTATTGCCACTGTTGCAGGAAGGTTTTTTCCGTTTCATCCTGGGAGGATTTAATCCATTACCTTGGCAACTTGTGAGGGGGTTAAAATTCCTTAAGGACACACAAGGAAATTGTGGACTCGGAATATTACTTATCGTTTATATATATTTTCTGTTTCTTCTAACAGTTCTTCTGATTTTCTGAGTTTTAACACAGAAGCGATAACAANTCGCAGTCTCTCTCTCAAATTCGTAAGTGTGATTTTGCTCCGTTCTTTGAGTTTGTTGGTATCCTGCAGTTTGTATTACCACTGTTGCAGGAAGGTTTATTCCGTTTCATCCTGGGAGGATTTAATCCGTTACCTTGCAACTTGTGAGGGGGTTAAAATTCCTTAAGGACGCACAAGGAAATTGTGGACTCGGAATATTTCTTATCGTTTACAGATTTTCTGTTTCTTCTAACAGTTTTCTAATTTCTGTTTTAACACAGTATCTATTACAATAGATATAAACCCATAACTTTAAATATATAATGGGTTCGGTGCTAAAAACTTCAAAAGTTGAACTCATAGGATTTAAATCCAGAATCCGCTTCTGACTATATGAACTTGTGTTATGCCTTATAACATTTTTCAGTTTTTCTCATTAGATATGGGATTCCCTAAGATATCAGGTGCATAGAAATGGTGTTGGATAGCCATTTTTTAATATAGTAATTAGTTTTTATCCAATATTTTTAGTGCTGAGCAAAAATAGCCAGTACTCTATTAAAATTAATACGAAAAGACGTTGTTACCCTTTCTTCATGAGTGCTGTGTAAATATTAAGGACATGGTGTCTTTAATATTTACACTGCACATACGAAGTTAATAATGTCACGTCCTTAACATTTACACTGCAAATATGAAGTTAAGGACATAACGTCCTAAAGTTTAACAACGGAAGGTGCAAATACGGGACACTTTGTCCTTAATATTTACGCATCATTCATGAACAAGGGACACCATGCCCTTAAAATTTACACAACATCCATAAAGTTAAGGACACTATATCCTTAAAATTAACACCGCACACATGAAATTAAATACACCATGTCCTTAACATTTATTCAGCACACATGAAGTTAAAGACATGGGGTCCTAAAGTTTAACAACAAAAGGTGCAAATACAAGTTAAGAGCATTATGTCCTTAACTTTCACACTGCACATATGAAGTTAAGGACATGATTTCCTAAAGTTTAACAACGGAAGGTGCAAATTCAGGACACTTTGTCTTTAATATTTACACAACATTCGTGAAGTTAAGGACATTGTGTGCCTTAATATTTACACAGCACTCATATCTAGCACAAGAGTATTTTTATCCGAACAAGTAAAATTTATTAAGCACTGGCTAAATAGTAAATACATTTTAAACAGCGGCTAAAGAGTAAAGACATCTCTATTAGTGGCTAATTGTGCACTTCCCCCTATATTCGGGGGATTTGCATATATACCCGCTTTTTGGGTTACGTTTAACTTATACCCGCTTTGCAAAATAAATTACCAGCATACTCACTTTTTGCGTAAACTTCAGGCATACGGGCACGAAGTAGCAAAGGCAATCACGCAAACTACAACATTCTAGTAGACGGGCCTGAAGTTGTTTGTAATTGATGAACTTAAGCATTCTACTAGCTGAAGTTTTGTTCTCTATTTGTTGTACTTTAAAATGTTTTAGCTGAAGTTCCTGGATTCAATAGTTTTTCCGTAAAGTTTTTTCAAAAACTTCAGCAGAAGATGCTGAAGTTATTTAGTTCATTTGTAAAAATTTCAGCATTAAATAAGCTAAAGTTTTATCCAGGATTCATTAGTTTTATCATAAATCTTTTTCAAAAACTTTAGCAGAAGATGCTGAATTTATTTAGTTCATTTATAAAAACTTAAGCACTAAATAAGCTGAAGTTTTGTCCTGGATTCATTAGTTTTATCATAAAGCTTTTTCAAAAATTTTAGCAGAAGATGCTGAAGTTATTTAGCTCATTTATAAAAACTTCAACACTAAATAAGTTGAAGTTTTGTTCTCTACATGAAGAAGGAGGCGCCTGAAGTCGTAAAAATTAGGATATAGATTAAATAGTTTTAAAAATATGGGTATAGATTAAATGGGAGCGACCAAATAAGACGCCCCATGTAATTTTTACCTATATTCTATGACCCTTTACCTTTGAGACGATGTTTTAGTTTCCTCGTTTTCAGAAGAAATTGGAAAATAGCCACTTTTAATCCCTGCTGTTAAAGTTTAATCTCTATTTCAAAAGCTATTATTAGCATTTAGCTACTCTTTTGACACGAAAATTTTTTTGTGAAACTCCCCTATATGTGAAATTTCAAACCAGTATACTGTCTAAAGTCCGGAACTTTAAGAGTTGTAAATATGAAACTCCGTCAGTGCTTCTAAATTCATCCCAAAGAATTAAACTCTTATCTAAAGTCAAACAACTCGATCGTATATATATAGGCTCTGACCTAAACTCGTCACTACTCGATTGAGGTTAGGCTTGACATTTACTGGATACTATTATAATGTACTCATGCTCTTTACTTCACGGTATATATGTATATATATATATATATATATATATATATATATATATATATAGGGCCCTGACCTGAACTCGTCACTACTCGACCGAGGTTAGGCTTGACACTTACTGGGTACTATTATGATGTACTCACGCTCTTTACTTCACGGGACGGGATGACATTTAGCCGAGACGGTGGTAGGACGGGACGAAACGGGAAGGGACAAATGGAACGAACTGGTAGTCTCGTCCC
>ML378726.1:43137-60538 GCA_005239525.1 Nicotiana knightiana
GGGACGGGACAGGATCGCGGGACAAAAAGTGCCCTTTTTAAAAAAAAATTATTTAAGCATTAAGTTTGGTAACGACTGTTTTTTTTATAATGACTAAGTTTTTAAAGTTTGCAACGGCTAGTTTTTTGACTTATTTAATAAACTTAAAAGTTAAACCGAAATTTAAAAACTAAGTAAAGAATTATAAAATATTAAAACAAAAGATTTATAATGAAATATTCTAGTAATTATAAATTTATAATAGAGTTATAATTTATTTAATATAATTTCAAGCCATTAAGTAACTAAGTAAGAGTGTAAGACAATTCTTAAAAAAATTTAACGCTTAGAGCCTTTTATTTTATTAATAGAACTTTCAAATCCAACAGACAAATATAATTCTTTTGAAGAGCACCTAATCTACGCAGCCACCTTCTAGGAAGGGTTCTGTTTGAACTAGGCCTCTTATTAGCCATTACAATTTATCATACTAATATTTATAAGCTCCTATATAACTTTGTTGTAACTTATCTATAACTTATCATACTAAAATGGCGCGGAACAGGCGGGACGGGACGGGATGGGACGGGATAGAAAGGGCCAGGCAGCACGGGAGGGGACAGGATGGGACGAAAACGGACGAAACGGGACGGGACAAACGGGACGAAATGGTCATCCCGTCCCATCCAGTGTCCCGTTTAACATGAGCTCATCCTGTTAATTAAGTGGGACGGGACGGGACGGAACCGAAATGGAACAGGACGTCCCGTCCTGTTGGACAACCTTAGTTTTAATCTTAGGATAAGAGTAGGTCTATTTTTTTATTTTTTATTTTGCTTAATAAATAAGATTGTGGGTCCATTTTGGAGTACTATAAACGTGGACCATTGTTATCATCAAAATATAATTGAACTAGTATTAATTTAATTAGTTCCTTAAACATCTCTTGAATTTATTGCTAAGGAAAGATAGTTGTTATTTTTACCTTTTTCATGAATTTAACTTTAAGAGAAAAAATTTATATGTAACTATCTCTCAATCTCACAAACAACGGAAAAATTAATATTTGTCCACCCAATCCTACATGTCCACCCTTATTACTTTTCAATATATCGCCTTTATTTCTCCTGTTGCGGCGTGTAATCCGATCCCACATGTCCACCCTTATTACTTCTTGTTACGATGTGCAACTCGATCCCACCACATAATCATCAGTCAGATAATAAGAACACGTGTTTCAAAATTTATCTCAAGCCCTTCACAACATTTATGCCTCAAACCAAGGCAAACAGTAATCTAAACCATTGTGAAATTTCATCAATTGATGCTACACATAGAGCCTAAACAAGAATGTACCATAAAACACCGACAAACCAACTTAAACTAAAAATGTGATTCCATGAACTATGGAACAATTAATAGCTTCAATTAAGAAAAATAATATCTAACAAGAAGCAACTAAACATGGAAGCAACTAAACATGGAAGCACCAATAAGCATGTTGCAGTTATGGCGGGGAAACAATATATATTAGGGACGGCGAAGGGAACAGGCTAAACAGATAGTTTGGCGGCGCATAGGTACTCGTCACTTCACCACTACGCCACACACATAAAATTTCACATAGCAATTAAGTTGGGGATTCATAGTCTCTCAAGTCAAAGTTAAACCAAATACTTACCTCAATCTGACGACCAACTCAACGCTCAATTATCGTTTTTCCTCTATTTTTCACCTCTGAACCACTCGTATCTAGTCAATATCAACTTAATAACATCAATTATCGCTAAAGGAAACAACTTTAATGAATA
Organism: Nicotiana knightiana; assembly: GCA_005239525.1. Lineage (NCBI taxonomy): Eukaryota > Viridiplantae > Streptophyta > Magnoliopsida > Solanales > Solanaceae > Nicotiana > Nicotiana knightiana. The sequence continues at coordinate 44,928 of ML378726.1, forward strand.
ATTATTGATTTCTCAAAATTTCCCCAAAAAACGTTAAAAATTGTCCCCGGCCCGATTGGTCTAAACTAGAGGTTCGGACCAAAATCTGTTTACCCATTCACCCCTGATCCCGAATATGTAATTAGTTCCGGAACCCGACCCCAAATCGAGGTCTAAATTCCAATTGTACAAAAATCCCTAATTCTACCCGAACCCCCAATTTCTACCATAAAAACCCTAAATTTTTGGTTGAAAATTAATAAAAAGAACAATGGGTAATTGGAAGAGAGTAGTTTAGAATCATTAACCAATACTTTGGGGAATAATTTGTCTCTTGAGAATCGCCTCCAAGCCTTCTTGGTTTTGAAAATATAAGAGAATGGCCAATTCCCGTTTTTTATTTTGTTTTTAATTCGCTTGACAAGTCTTCTTCGCGTTCGCGAGAGACTTGTCGTGTTCGCGATGCATTGCGGCCAGAAAGGCCTTCGCGATCGTGAATAGTTGCTCGCGTTCGCGTTGGTTTGTCCCCCTAACCATCGCGTTCGCGGTCTTGGAACCACGTTTGCGAAGAGCAACTCAATTATTTCCCCAGCCCACCTCCAATACACTACGCGTTCGCGTAAGTTCAGTCGCGATCACGAAGATCTAACCCCAGTGCTCCGCATTCGCGACCGAAGCCTCGGGTTCATGTAGAAGAAATCCCTCCCCAGCTTGCACTTCGCGGTCGCCAGAGAAACTTCACGATCACGAAGCACAAAATTCCTGTGCACTAACAATAGCAAAGCAACAAATTTTTTCTAAATTTAAAAAATCCCGAAGCCTCAAACTTTAAACCTCTTATCATTGAACTCGTTATATTTTTAAATGTATGAGTTCCGTCTTATCATTTGTTGTAATTTCAATAAATTTCTGTGCATAAATTTATGCTCTGCATTGAAAATTATGGTGTCATATAAACCTGATATTACTACTCTACCTCTATCCCTGGTTCGGAAGGAGATCACAAAAAGAAAGAGTTATGCTATTGATCAAACCCTTTTTTATTTTGTTTGAGGTAAGCCAAATGGAAATTGAAAAACATTATATATTCTTTTTATACTACTTGTTTAACCAAAGAATTGGATTCTTTGCCCAAAGCTATTTTAAGAAGAACACAAGTTTCTGATACCCAAAGAAAAAAATTATAATTGTAGGCAAACTTGTAAATGGAAAGCAGTAAGATGCACAAAAAGTAAGTATATTGAAATAGTAGTTCGAATGTCCCCTTAAAGGTTATATTTTACTCCCTTATATAGGGAATTTCCTAATATAACGTCTGCCTTTTTCAGTGATTGAGCATTAGTAACTAATTATGATATTAATGTAACATTATAATGAGTAACCATAACTGTTGCGTGAATGTTGTGTAACGTGTGGATCACTAATTGAAGATCTCTGAATTCGCCCTTTGTTTCGCCTAGATACATTTTGACCGTGTCTCTTCATCTTCCCAATTAGGTTGAGACTTCCGTAGCTAATTAACCCGTGGGTGTGATTTTCCATGCCTCTTTGCCTCATACCTCTTCATAGAGTCTCGTCCAGCTATCGTGTCTTCATTGCTCCACGTAGAATGCTGAGTCATCAAGATTTATTACACGTGTGAAGCTCTTTTGTACCAATACAGATAGTCCCGCCACTTATCATTTATTTATCAATCAATATTTGATAAGTGGATACTCATTTATGGCGGGAATATTTTACCGCCGCTTCACTCGAATCATTGCATCGTAAGCGTCGCTTGTCACTTCCATTTAATGCTTATGCTACGTGGCATTTCCGGGTTGGTTCTGCAATTTGTTCAGCGCCTTTTAGGGCTTTTTTGCGGCTGCATTTCACGAAGTGACATCTTCAATTATGGCTTTCACATCATTGTTTTTCCCATTTTTGACGGTTATCTTCGAGTATAAATACCCCCTTTTCTTTTCTTTCACGAAAAACTTTTAACTTTCAAACTTTATTTGTAAAGAACTTTTTCCTTGTCTTTGTAGATATGTCTTCTTCAAACCAATCTAAGAGAGTCATAAACATACATGATTTGACTCCCTCTTCTGCTCCAACGCGGAGTAGGAGAGGCGGCAGGTTGAGGAGTTTAGGTTCTACTCCATCAAGGGGTTCTTCCTCTTCTCAAATTACTTCTCCTCCTTCTTCTAGGTCTTTAACTTCTCCGAGGGCTAGGGCTTCTATATCTTCCTCCAAAGGTAGAGAACGTCATTAACTTTTGCGCGAACTGAGGGTCGATGAAATAGTACCTGCAGAGTTCACCTTTGCTAGGGATAGTCAAGCCCTTAGAGATCAGGTTTCTTCATTATCATCTCTTGATAGTGTTGACAAGTACCCTACCCAACTCACTGAAGGATTAATTCCTCTTATACGCAGGGACTGCCATTGGAGTTCTGACTTTCCTGTAATCGTTCCAAACAGTAATCAAAGAATAACATCTTACAAGACGGGACATTCTTTTGTTTATACCTATCCCTTTACATTAGGGTTCAAGCCTCCCATCGACCCAGTAATCATCGAGTTCTGTCGATTTTTCAAAATTTGCTTGGGACAAGNTTTCCCTTCCCTGAGAAGTGGAATTTTTCACGTGAGTACATTTTTGCTCACATCCTTGATTTTTGCTTTAGATATTTTATCAATACCGTAGTTGTTTCTTCTTTTTGCAGCAATCATGTGAACCGTCGAGAATGTCTCCGGTTTCAAAGATTGGGTAGAAAAGCTTTTGTTAATTGCTCCATTGGAAGAACGTTCGTGGAAGTACCTATCTGAGAGGTTTGGTTGGAGAGTTAAGACTCATGGTAAGTGAAGTTTTTATTTGTACTTGTTTATTCCTTTGAGCATTATTTAACCCTTTCCTTTTGACAGGGTTTCCTTCTCGTGGAGTTTCTGCATCCGCGTCTGTTCCCAAGTTATCCCTGGCTCAGGCCCAGAAGACCATTTCAGGCTCTTCTTCCTCAAAGAGAAAAGCAGGTGGGTCAAGGACCTCGGGAGAAGAGGAGGAAGAGGAGGGCACTTTTGTCCATAGGTCACGTAGAAGGAAGGTGGTCTCAGACGACGAGTCTACACCTGTCATCATGTCTTCCGTGCCTGAAGTTGGACTTTCTGCCTCTGAGGATGCTACTCCCTCTCCCGTACGTGAATCTGTTGGCCAATTATTCCATGAAGGCTTTGGTTTTGTTGCTTATGAAGCTCCCTTGGCTGTTTTTTCTCCAACTCTTAGAGAACTCCCTTCAACTGTTCCAGTTATTTCTCCTGCTCCCGTGGCTATTCCTGATCCTGTCGTTGCTCCCTCTCCCGTGGCTTTTTCGGCCCCTCAGACTTCCTCGCTCGTAGCTCTTGTATTTCTACCTGCTTCTGTGCCTTCTATTACGGAAGTAGGGTCTTCCAGCGGAGAGATGAGGCAGGTGATGATAGAAGTTCCAGCGGAGGGTAGTCTCTTTAAAAAGTCTGCCAGTCTGATATGTGGTTGAAACCGTTGATAGGCCTGACAGAGAGAGCTAAGTTGGACAGCCACAGTTCCCTTACGTGGGCTAATGAAATCGTGCATACTTCTTTAAAGGTAAAATGAATTTTCTTGTGTTCATTCTTGTGCATGTATTTACCATATCTAATTCACTTTCTTTTGCAGATCAATCTTATTGGCACGGAGCTTATGAAAAAGATTTCTCATACGGAGCAGGAAGTGAAAGAATGGTGTGCGGAAGCAGATAACCGGAAGGAGCAGTATGAAAGCTTAAGGCTCGACATGGAGGCTGTAGAAGAAGAAAAATGTACCTTGGAGTAGCAAGTGAGGGTCATGACGGCAGAGTTGGCCGTGGAGAAGGCATCCTCTGATCAGGCAGACAAGGATAAGAGCGTCCAAGAGTCCTTATTCGCGGAGCAGCTATCTCGTGCCTCTGAAGAGGTCAGGAGTTTGAAGGCCTTACTAGACCAAAAGGAGGAGTATTCAGGCGAATTAGTGCAATCCCTTACTCAGACCCAGGAGGATCTCCGTAACTCTTTGGAGAAATTTCAATTCTTGGAAAGGTCTTTCGCTCCTTTAAGGGCCTCTAATGATGCTGCCGTGACTGAGAGGGATGAACTAAGAGCTAAAGTTATGATATGGGATAAATATTACGAAGCTCTTGAAGATAGGGCAGCTGTCGATGTTAGTTGGGCGTATATGAACTCTCCCCTCGACACATTGACTGAAATGAGCCAAGAAGGTTTCGATATTGATACTGAAATTGCAAAAATCAAGGAGTCCATTGAGAAGGCTCAACAAGGTCAGAATCTCTCTTCACCTGAAGGTGAGGCTCTTGCTGCTCAAGTCTCTTCATCCCAAGTCGCTCCTGCTCCTTCTACCAGTGAAGTCAACCCCCCTCCTAAAGAAATTTAAGAAGTTGGTTCCTCCCCCTCTTTTTTTTTTTATTTTGTCTCAATTGGTGGTTACCCCCAGTCCCATCGGGGGTAAATTTGGATCTCTTTAAAGTCCCCAAATGACAACTTAGGGCTACCTCAATGTATAAAAATTCTATACGGCTAAGCATAAGTTAATACTTAGTTTTTACTTAGCCGTTTTAATATATTAATGCAAGTATGAATTTTGTTTTTCGTTGATTTTTTGTTTCACTCTTTAAGTCTTTTGCATGCTTTATTTTTCAAGGTTTTAGATTTACCTTAGAGTTTTGCATATAGAATGCTTTAGATTACTCGTACCTTTTCGTAATAGGCACGGTGTCATATTAAATGTGTGCCTTTTTGTAGTAGGCATAATTTATGGAAGAGGGCACTTTTCTGATCGACACTTAATGAAGAAGACGTCTCTACATCATAAAGGTGTAATAATTCAATAGAGTGATAGGAATTTTTCACATGTTTAAGAATGTTTTTGAGGGAAGTTTTTTGTTTGAACTTTCACAACTTTTTACATGTGTTTGATTATCGTCTAAAACTCATGTTGCAACTGTTTTCTTTTAACAGATTTGATATACACTTGTATTTCGTAACTATTTTTCATATGTAACCATTTTTTCGAGTTAATACAAGAGAGCAACTATTTTTCGTTCGTAACAATTTTTATTCAAGTTGGGGTTTTCACCCGTAACTGTTTTGGTCGACAACAGTTTTCAATAAGCACGAGGAAAATGCTTTTGCATCCGTAACTGTTTTTTACAAAGATGTGCATTTATTCCTCGTGGCTAACATTGCTAACATTTTTGCCTTTTAACTTGAACATGTTCGAAGGTTTTTTGGATTAGAGGCTTTGTGTTTGAGTCTTTAGCTCTTTCGATTTTGCTCGTATCACTTGATTTGTTGGTTAGATGGATCTTCAGGCTTGAGCTTTAACTTTTTGATAGTCTTTTTTGCTTCATCTTTGCCTTCCATACTGTATAGTCCCCCAAGTGTTTGAGCTTTGAAGAATGAAATCTCAAGCACTTGACTATTCCTTCCTTGTGGTCCTTTTCCTGAAAAATAAAAACATACGGGACTCGAAGGTATATAATTTTTAGATGATGACTGCTTAACCCTTTAAAACGTCCATCAGAAAGTGTAACCCTAGACTGGGAATTTAGTTATTTCCTCGTGTCTTTGCAGGTCTAATATCATCATCTGGTGATGGGTTAGCTTTATGCCTATCATATAAATAGGTTAGTAAATTTCAAATGTTCAAAATAAAATCGAATGTGGGATACCTGACTGGGGGTACTTCTTTTCCTTAAAAGTAGTACTTCTTCAAGTGAATGGCATTCCAACTTGTTGGTAGGATTCTGCCGTCCATAGCTTCCAACTCGTAGGCGCCCTTCCCAGCTATGCCTCGAATTTTGTAGGGTCCTTCCCAGTTTGGATTTAGCTTTCCTGCGCCTGCTTCTTTCATTGATTGAAAGACTTTTTTGAGGACGAAGTCCCCAATCTTGAAGTGCCTGAGATGAGCTTTAACGTTGTAGTAACACTCTATGATTTGTTTTTGAGCTGCCATCCGTATCAGTTCTGCTTCTCTCCATGGTTCGAGCAGGTCCAGATTGGTCCTCACTTCGTCGTCGTTTGCTTCCTCCATGGATGTTGTGAACCTTTTGCTTGGTTCACCAATCTCAACAGGTATTAAGGCTTCTGAGCCATAGATAAGTGCGAATGGAGTTTCTCCCGTGGCTGTTTTTGAAGTTGTTTCGTATGCCCATAGTACCGCTGGTAACTCATCAGGCCAGTTTCCTTTGGCTTTATCTAGCCTCTTATTTAGATTGTTGATGATGACCTTATTCGTTGACTCAGCTTGACCATTAGCCACGGGGTGGTATGGCGTTGAAGTGATCCGTTTGATTTACCAACTTTCGAAGAATTCTGTGATTTGCGAACCTATGAATTGTGGGCCATTATCACACACGATCTCTTTTGGTATCCCAAAGCGGCATATTATGTTTCGCCATAAGAAGCTTTTAACTTCCTTTTCTCGCACTTGTTTGAACGCTTCTGCCTCTACCCATTTTGTAAAATAGTCGGTTAGCATGAGCAAAAACCGTACCTGTCCTTTAGTTGTGGGAAGAGGTGCCACTATGTCCATACCCCATTTCATGAAGGGCTATGGGGATATTATTGGATGCAATAATTCCACTGGTCGATGCATCTTATTGGCAAACCTTTGGCACCTGTCGCATTTGGATACGAAGTTCTCGACCTCTTCTTCCATCTTAGGCCAATAGTATCCAGCTCTGATTAGGGTTTTCACTAAGGATCTCGCCCCTGAGTGATTTCCACAGTGTCCTTCGTAGACTTCTTTCATCACAAACTCTGTTTGGTTAGGTCCGAGGCATTTTGCTAGGGGCCCCCCGAACATCTTGCAATATAATGAATTGTGAATGAGGCAGTACCCTGCAGCTTTGCGGCGAAGTGCTTGAGTTGTTTTCTTGTCTTCAGGTACGGTGCCATTCTGCAAAAAATTTAGGATTTCGTTTCTCCAATCCCAGGTTAAATTGTTGAAAGTTACCTCATTGCTATCCTGGTCGATCGTTGAATGGAATAGATGAACGACAATTGCATTGTCTTTGTTTGTTACTTCTGTGACGGCTGCGAGGTTAGCTAATGCATCTGCTTCGGCATTTTCCTCTCTAGGTATTTGTACTACCTTCTATGTTTTGAATTATCTCACGAGATCTCGTGCCTTTTCCAAATATTGTAGCATCCAAGTCTCTCGAGCGATGTAAGTCCCCTGCATCTGATTTACTACCAGTTAGGAATCGCTTTTGATTACCTCGATTGAAAGCTCTCGTGCGAGGTCTAATCCTGCAATAACAACTTCGTAATTTGCTTCATTGTTAATTATAGGATAACATTTGATAGCCTGTCGTGTCTTTTCACCCGTGGGTTATATTAAGACTATGCCTAAGCTGGCACCTTTTATATTTGAAGAAATATCGGTAAATAAGGTTCACAGACCCGGATTAGCACCGTTGAAGAGTTGTAACTCTTTTTCCACTCCAGGGACAATGTTATTACTAAAGTCAGCGACAAAATCAGCTAAGATTTGAGACTTGATTGCAATCCTAGGCTGATATATTATTTCATGCTCACTTAATTCTATGGCCCACTTGGCTAATCTTCATGATAGCTCTTGTTTATGCAGTATGTTTCTTAATGGATACGAGGTCACAACTGTGATTGGATGAGATTGAAAGTATGGCCTTAATTTTCAGATGCCATGATTAGAGCTAAGGCTAACTTTTCTAGATGTGGATATCTAGTTTCAGCATCTAGTAATGTCTTGCTTACATAATAAATAGGAGATTGTTTACCTTTATTCTCCCTTACTAATACTGCACTTACAGCAATTTCCTAGACGGCAAGGTAGACGCATAACCTCTCCCCCTTCTTTGGATTTGACAGCAACGGAGGTTTTGATAGATAAGCCTTTAGGTCTTTGAGAGCCTGTTGACATTCTTCAGTCCATTCGAACCGATTTTGCTTTTTGAGAACTGCAAAGAATTTAAAACTTTTCTCGGAAGATTTGGAAATAAATCTTCCTAAAGCTGCAAATCTTCCCGTTAGCCTTTGAACTTATTTTTTGTTTATAAGTACATCAGGTATTTCTTTTATAGCCTTAATTTGATCAGGATTTACCTCTATTCCCCTGTTTGATACAAGGAAACCCAAGAATTTACCTGATTCCACACCAAAAGCGCATTTTTCTGGATTAAGCTTCATATTATACCTGCGTANTCTCCAGCGTTTTTCAAGCCAAAAGGCATGACTTTATAACAATAAGTCCCCCTGTTCGTAATAAAGGAGGTTTTTTCCTCGTCTGAGGGATCCATTTTATTCTGATTATAACCAGAATACGCATCTAAAAAGCCTAACAATTCATGACATGCTGTAGCATCAATCATTTGATCTATATGTGGTAATGGGAATGAATCTTTGGGGCATGCTTTATTTAAGTCACTATAATCTACGCATACTCTCTATTTTCCATTCTTTTTAGGTACTACCACAATGTTAGCTAGCCAGTTAGGGTACGTTACCTCTAGTATCAAACCAATCTTCAAGAGTTCCTGTACCTCTTCGTCAATCACTTGGTTCTTGAATGGTCCTTGCTTTCTTTTCTTCTGCTTAACAGGTACGAAGGATGGATCTTCATTTAGTTTATGAGTCATCACTTCTAGTGGGATACCTGTCATATCTGAGTGGGACCACGCAAAGCAATCTACGTTAGCCTTTAAATAATCAATTAACTTACCTCTTCGACCGGGGCTCAGCTTTGCGCCTATATACACTTTCTGTTCAAGCTTTTGTTCAGACAATGGAACAGCTTCGAGCTCTTCCGTATTTGCTTTGATGTGCTCGTCTTCCTCCGGCTCATGAATGACGTCCGGTCTGGAATCTACATCTGTGTGGTCCAATGCACCTTCCGTGGTAACTTGATTCACCTTCTCGTGAGTATTTTCTTTTGTACTGTTTCAGCAATAATACTTTCTGTACCTATTTGGGTAGTAATTTCTTACATGCTTGTTTGGGCGGTGTTACCTGCTTGGGAGATTCCCTTATCTTTTGATTCTTCCACCTCTACTTTTTTTTGTAGTGTACCACATAATTTATATTTCTCGCGGTATGATGATCACCTCTAATTTGTTGTATCCCCCATTCAGAGGGGAATTTAATTACCTGAAACAAGGTGGATGGTATTGCTTTCATGTCATGGATCCATGGCCTTCCCATGATTACATTATAAGCCATGTCAGTATCGATGACTTGGAACCTGGTATTTTCTATCACTCCCTCAGCATAAGTGCTAAGTTCAATTTCTCCTTTTATTATAACCGTAGAGTTATCAAACCCTGATATGGACCGTGCCCTTGGGATTACTTGATTCCCCAATAACATTTATTCCACGACTCTTAGCAAAATGATATTGACTGAACTACCTGGATCAATCGACACTTTTTTTTACGTTAGTGTCATGAATAAGTAAAGATATTACCAGAGCATCATTGTGAGGGAGCATTAATCCGCCGATATCTGCATCATCGAAGGTTATATCATCTGCTTCCAGATTTTCACGAACCCATTTTCCGTGTGTAATTGTGAACTTTGTGGTTGTTTTGCAAACCACTCCGTTTACTTCTTCACCTCTGTGTATCACGTTGGCGGTTCGTTTTGGAGATGGAGGTTTTGGGGGCTCCTGCCTGTTCTTCATGTATGCATGTTTACCTTTTTCACTGAATAATTCTGTCAAATAGCCTGTTTCAATAATTGTTCTACCTCACCTTGCAAAAATCTGCAATCTGCAGTTCTGTGTCCATGACCATTATGGAATTCACACCAAAGATCTGGGTTCCTCTTATTCGGATTCGTCCTCATCTCTTTGGGCCATCGAACCTTATCACCCAAATTTCTTAACACTAAAATTAGTTCGGAGGTGCTTACATTAAAGGTATGATCCCCAATTCGCGCATTACCTATAGGTCGTTGATCTTGATCCCTTGTGGATCTAGATGAGGACGAGCCCGCATCTCTGCTTGGTGGTCCATAATCTGACCTGATGTTTTTGAACCTAGGATGAGTTTCACGTCCCGATGGTCCCAAGTAAGGATCGTACCTGTTTTTAAATGACCTCCTGGCTAATTCGGAACGTCTGGATCTGGTATGATCTTCATCGAGCAACAATATCTTCTTATATTAAAAGTATAGTACTGTACCTGTTATAGACCTCATTCCATGTCGTAGCTAGGAATTCTCTCAAGCTTTCCTTGAGTCTTCTCGTGGCTTCAGATCTTTTGTCATTTAAGTTGCTTGAAAATGCCATGGCTGCCCAATTATCAGGCACCCTTGATAGTAGCATTCTTTCTCGTTGAAACCTGTCTACAAATTCACGAAGTAGTTTCGTGTCTCCTTGTTTTATTTTAAAGATGTCCTCCATCCTTTTCTCGACTTTTTGCGCACCGGAGTGTGCCTTTATGAAAGAATCTTCAAGCTCAGCAAAAGAATCAATAGAGTTTTCAGGGAGAAGAGAATACCAGGTTAGCGCCCCTTTGGTAAGTGTTTCTCCAAACTTTTTAACTAGGACCGACTCAATTTATTGTTTTGTTAAGTTGTTGCCCTTCACTCCGGTGGTAAAAGCAGTCACATGGTCGTGTGGGTCGGTTGTACCATAAAACTTAGGAACGTCAGTCATTTTAAACTTCTTGGGAATAGGTACGGGTTTTGCGCTTGGTTTCCAAGGTTGTTGAGAATATCTATCAACGTCAATGCCTTTTATAACAGGTGGTACTCCAGGAATTTGTTTCGATTCGATCATTTTGTTCCTTCACCTGTTTCTGCAAAGTTAGTAATAAAGTCTGTAATTCAGAATTATTAGACATGCCTGGTCTCGCTTAGAGAGATTCATTAGGAGTATCTCCCCTTCCTGAGTTTGCCAACCCAGATTGAGGATTTTCCACGGTGATGGTATTATTGGGGGGGTGTCAGTGGTGCAGGTGACGTTGCTGGTAATCCCCTCGCAAATTCTTGCAAAGCCTGGCTCACATACTCTGCAATCATTTGCTTTACCTAATCTTATTCTACCGTTTGATCATTATTATCGTTGTTGTTATTGGATCTTTCTGGGGATTGTTCCCATGAACCACGTGGGGTTCTTGAAGGTGATGGAACTGGGGTTCCATTCCTTTGCTGGTTGTTGACATTGGAGTTCGACATAGTTCAGAGGATATCACTTGAAAAGCAAACAAAGATTATCAGATTCACGGTAACAGAACCAATTTGTTTAACCAAAGAATTAGATCCTTTGACCAAAGTTATTTTTAGGATGAACACAGGTTTCTGATAACCAAGGCAAGACTGATTATTGTAAGTAATTAAACTGTCACAGTTACCGGTTTATCTAACTAATTTCTAAACTACATATTACTATGTCTTTGAAAACTATACACGCATGCTTTTGAAAAGAAACTTTACTTTTAGCCAAATGCTACCCTTGGTAACTTGAATAGGATCCTCGGACATAATGGAGCAAATCGAGCAAGCAAAGACACGAACCGACCTCCCCCCACAAAACTCACAAATTTTCTTTGGATGCAGGACTATGTCATCATGATAAGCACTGTCGCAAACATACAATCGCTATGCATGAACCACATTTTCAGCTAAGAGTACTTCATTCTTACTCTTACACTTGCATGAGACTAACCCCTTACCCTCGCATGAGGCTAAGCCCTGCCTCCCATTTGTATAAGGCTAAGCCCTGCCTTCTCCTTTCATGAGGCTAAGCCCTGTCTCAAATCCTTGCATAAGGCTAAGCCCTGCATTCTCTTTGCATGAGACTAAGCCCTGTCTCAAATCACTTGCATGAGGCTAAGCCCTGCCTCTCTGTTTGCATAAGGCTAAGCACTGCCTTCTCTTTGCATGATACTAAGCCATGTCTCAAATCCTTGCGTAAGGCTAAGCCATGTCTTCTCCTTGCATGAGACTAAGCCATGTCTCAAATCACTTGCATAAAGCTAAGCCCTGCCTCTCTACTTGCATGACGCTAAGCGCTGCCTCTCTATTTGAATAAGGCTAAGCACTACCTTCTCTTTGCATGAGACTAATCCCTGTCTCAAATCACTTGCATGAGACTAAGCCCTACCTCTGTATTTGCATAAGACTAAGCACTACCTTCTCTTTGCATGAGACTAAGCCCTGTCTCAAATCCCAGCAAGAGGCTATGACCTATCTTTCTTGCATTATTTTCCTCTCTCGGGCTAAACTTTGCCCTCAACTTCACACAAGACTAAGTTCTATCTTGTTTCTTCTAGCATCATGTCTCTGCACCTCATGGGCTGAAATATAGCCAACTTGTCCTCATAGTCTGAAGGCATCATCCTCATAGCCAGAAGACATCATGCCATGGCCTGAGGATCTCTCAAACTTGCACATCATTATTCGAAGGCATCATGGTTCGAAGGCACCATCTTCATGGCCCGAGAACATCATTTCATGGCCTGTGAATCCCTTACCGCAATACTCATGGCTCGGGACATCATGGTCTAAAGACGTCATCCTCGCCGTCCAAAGACAATCTTCACAGCCTGAAGGGAATTTGCATCACGTTTAATTTTACGCAATAATTTATACATATGCGCTCCAGTTCCTTCAAATTATTCCAAACCTGACCGTTCACCCATAACCGTTTCAATCCCAATTAATCCTACTCGGAACCTTTTGTCTGTTCTTGCGATGACTCCATCGATTTATTCCACCGTTGGATCCGGAACTACACACGGCCTGATTCCTGTAAAACCAGGGTTATGTAGGCAGCTCGAAAGTCGGAGTGCAGCCTATATCTTTCAAATCACCTTATTCGGTCAAAATTGGTCATCATGTCTTTATTCGACAACTCTTTCATCCTTCCCTGGTAAAGAGGGGCAGCTGTTGATACCTAATCTTTCCCATATATATTTTTTAAATATATATATACTTTCAAAATAGTACATGAGCATCAATAAGTATTTTCCCATAATTTTTTGTAATTTTTAAAAGATTTTAATCAATTTATTCCTGCATTTCTATTATATAAACAGTTATTAATTGCATCACAAATAATTTTATAATAATTTCATTATTTAATTTTTTTCATTTATATTCATATGAAGCTTTAGACATTTTATGTATAATTATATTTACATCTTTAGGCTATAATTGCAATATTTCGCAATGATAGCCACATATATGCGTAATTACCTTATTTACACAGAAAGGTGACTTTTTATATTTTTTATGATAAGTAATTATTTTAAATCATTTTCATGCACAAATGATTATTTTTATTATTTATTAATTATTTTTTATAAATTATTTTACTGATTTAATTGGGTATTTAAAACCTAGCCCCTTTTCTTAAATTAATTTCGGACCTAGCCTACCCATTACCCCAGCCCAATACCCCCATATACAATACCCATACCCGTCAAACCCAGGCCCATACCCGTTTAAAACTCTGACTCAATCCCCTTTAAGATCCCAGCTAAAGATCAACGGCTCACAATCACCCCACACTTTTAATTATACCAACTCCCCTAACCCTAATTCATTTCCCATCTACCCGCCGTCACTAAACGCTCCTATTATCTCCTTCCCCCCTTACCCTTCTTAAACCCTAGCGTCGTCACCCCATTTCCCCTTGATTCCTACCCAGAAATGGAATCATTTAGTGATTCCTTACCTTATTCGGTCTTATTTCTTTACCTGCTACTCATATTTGGTGTTACTTAACTTGATCGCCTCAAATGGCAAGCAGATCTTGGGAGATTTGAACCAAATCTGGCTCAAAATCTCTTATCTGTTGGTTATTTCCGTCTGTGTTCATCCTAACCTCTGTGAGTACGAATATTTTCGTATCTTTCAGTTAAGGTTTTCAGATCGTTGATTCGAACCAGATTTGGTTCAATTTTAGTTTGTTTTAATGTTATTCTTCATCTATATTCACTTTGTTACTCGTCAATCGGCCTATTTTTTTCGTTAAATCTTTTACTTACCTAAAACTAGGGTTTTAACCCTCTTTAATCGGACCAGATTTTGTTCAATATTATGTTTTTATTTAATAACTCTCTGTCTATACTCATTTTTTTTACTAAAACATTTGATTCTTTACTTCTGACTTTATCGATTTTTATAGCTTACCTTAAATTAGGGTTTCAAACCTTCTATTTAGGGCCCGATCTGTTTGATTATGTGAATATGTTCTCGTTTATGTTCATTCCATGAAACATGCGACTTTTACCCTTATTTTCTCCACTGATTTTATGGTTTACCCAAAAAAAATTAGAGTTTTGAAATCTTTTACTGAGATTTTAGTCTTTCCTTTCTGTATGGTACTGATATTTCCTTTTTTGTTCGATTTACCTGTTCTCATTATTCCCTTACCTTATTTGACCTGACATTTGAATACTTATTGATTCTGTATAATACTTTCCCTAATTTAAGTAGTACTTGCCTTTTATGCTGTTATATTCTGCTAATTGAGTGAACTCCGACTTAAATTGCTTATGGAATTATTTTCATTCCTTAATTATGTATGATTGACGTATTACCTTATTTGTCTGCTTAATTCAATGCTATTTAAACCCCTTCTCCCTCTTCCCTTAGACAGACTCAAACTCTCAGATTCTTACTAAAAACTTAGGCTCTCTTATTTTGATTTATGTGCTAAGTGTCTCTGGTTTTGGCCGGTTGAAAGCCAAGGACAAGTGGTTCTGGAGTTTAACTGTTGTGGCATATTTACTTGCTTTCTCACTTAACTGGTATGCCTGAACCCTTTGTAATTTCATTCTTTATTCTTTGCTCGACTAGCATGCTTTAATTCCCAGTATGATTCTATCCTTTACATGATTCTATGATCCCATTTAGTAACATTGTTAATTTAGGATTAAGTTGTTTTGAGTAATATGAATCCTCTCATAAATTATACTAAGGTTTAATTTTTTTCATGTACTAATCTCACACATGTTCTAAACTTTGCACACTATAAATATGTAATCAATTAGTTTGTTGCTTAACTCATGTGCCTTGTCTGCTTAATTCATGTGTCTAGCTATTCTAATTGTTTCTGCCTAATTATTTTTGTGATTAAGCCATGATTGTCCTAAGTACTAGCATGAGTGTTTAGATTAACTAGACTTCAACTTATTTGAACTATGTGTTAAGTATGAACTTTGTTTGCTTCTTGGTGCAGTTTTGTCTGCAACTCTGTGTTCTAAACTTTCTTTCTTCTGAAATCAAACTATTTTAAAACCTGCCCCTTCTCCCTTTCATGTACTGATTTTAAAACCCCACTCCTAGTCCCTTAGGTTCTCAACCACCCTAGTGTGAGCATTGCCTAGGGTCCACATGAGACTCCTCTGAACTCTGACACACTGGGGGATGGTTTTCCAATCTCTTATGAATTGCTTTCTGAATGTGTGGTTCTTGTGTGAGCATTTCCTGGGGTCCCTGAGGCCCTTGGTAACTTTGACACACTGGAAACATGTTTCCAATGAACTGTGGAGGAATCACTGTGATGTTGTTACGGTGGAAGGCCTAGTCCCCAAGTTTATTTGGGCCTATGAAGGCTCCCTATAGTATAACTATTACCATTATGTAATTCATTTGAT
>ML378727.1:0-100054 GCA_005239525.1 Nicotiana knightiana
CAGTGATAAAGGTATGTACAATTGACCACACCGAAATCAATTGTGCCTACGGGAGCTAACATACTGGTTTAAGAGAAGGACGAGATATCAAGATCCGACTGGGGTTAGAGTAACCCATAATGGTGGATGGATTGTTTGCGTTAGTTGACATTCTTAAAGGATATTGCAAATGTGCTAATTGATATCCTTGTGAGACATCTAGATGGTGCACTCTAAAATAGTATAGCTAAATATGAGTACTACAAAGATAGGTTCTAGAATCCTGGAAGGGACAAATATTATCGTAGTGTGTCTCCCATTCCTAGTAAAGAGAGAATGTTAGGCAACCGATGGAACAAGGGGAGCTAAAAGCAAAAGATTGTCCTATTGAAAATTTCAGAATAAAGTGATAGTCAGAAATACTAGCATGGAAATGAGAAGAGAGTTAATGAAGCATTATGAATAAGATGTGATACATGGAAGACAACGGTAGATAAAAACAATTACAGTATTACAGAGTCTATAGTCAAGTGAAGGAAAAGACGAGAGGTGACAGGGCTTGAGACAACAAAAGAGTATGGTCCATAAAGTCATATCCTGATTTCGAGAAACAAGTTTGTGACTCTAACATGATTNATATTCCGTGGAGTATATGATGTGATAAGCTCACAGCTTTACAAGAGTCAGAGAGTCCTCCCTAAGTACTACAATGAAATACTAGCTGAGGCAATAAGGAAGAAGGCTTCAACCTCAGCATAGTAACTTGAAGAAGACATGGCCATGTTACAACAGCCTAACAACAACAATGTATGCACTCCATAAGAAAGTGGCGGTTATCGTGGCTAATGAACGGGAAGAAGAAAAAAAAAATCAAAAGGTGATATTTGAGATCATATGAGTTGCAAAAAAATTTCGGCATTGCGTGTGAACAAATATAAACTAAGTATGCACGTAATAAGGGGGCAGGAAGACCAGGAAAAGTAATAGCTTACGTGTAAATAAATTTGAGAAGGAACAAAAGGAATTATTCGATCAATGGTCTAGAGTTTTTTACGTTATGAACACACTTAAGATTTCGGAGTATTATCCATGCAGCATATATGTTAACAATCATACAGCCGTAGAAGACTCTGGTGTAAGTTAAAAGAAATAATTGAGTCCAGGGTATAAATAAAGGATTGAATTTTTACATGAAGGTATCATGGATATTGTTTAGCGCCTATGAAATGTTAAAGTAATAACTAATACCATGAGACGCATGATAGCGTAAGACTACATAAAGGATGATTAGAGGGAAGATGAAACGAAAATAGTTACATCAACTAAGTAAATTAGGAGTCTGATTATTGGACCCCAAAAATTATAGAAATCGTGATTGAGGTCATTGTAGAATCACTCTTAATATCACGGGTATAAGAGATATAGTACAACAACCATATTCTATAACGACTCTATAAGAAAACCAGTTAGAAGAGTACCATCCTTATAAGAAGTCATATTAAGATTTGGATTGTATGTGCACCCGAGGTGCAAGTATTATAATAGAGCTTCAAGTTGTGGATATTAATTATACCTATGTGGAAGGGAGGTCATGAAAGAGATAAAAGATGTGATGAAAGATATTAAGGTAAGTAAGGTAAAGGTGAACAATGTACGAGATACTTAGGTGCAGAAGGTTGTGAATAATCCATACTTCAAATAGAGGGCTAAAAGCGTTGGGATTCAGTATCTAGAAATGATATCGGCGTTGTTAGTGGCATATTTTCCAGCCTATGGTTTCTATATATCGATAGGTCTGGATAAAAGAGTAAAGAAAAATTAGAGACGATGTGATATCTCGCTTGATGCTCCATAATAACATAAGGAAATCTACGGTTCAAGCAAGTAGAAGGAAGGTTGCAGGTAGTATAAATAGATACGGGCAGGTGGTAACCTAAAATATGGTAGAGCGACAAGGTATTTGTATGACACGAGTAACGATAAAGAAAGGTGAGTGAGAAGGTGATGAGAATGGATAAGTCTTCGGGATTAAGCCCATGAAAACAAGAGAGCTGGTGGATTGTCTAAGTTATAGGAAGCTCGGTATGACCTGAACGAACTCAAAGGAGTCTAAGACTAATGGAATTTAGAAGATATGGAATGCTACACTGGTAGTAGAATAAGGGTGTAATTATGGTAGATAACGGATGACGTTTGGGTCTTCGATTGAGTAATGATTTGAAGAAAAAAAGGGATTTCACGGATACCCACGTAAGGTGAATCACATTGGGATGCTATAAAATATGGTTTTGGATGTATGGTATTGCCCAAGGTGGATCAACAAAATCACTTCAAATGTTCCTCGATGCAATGCGAGCCCTAGCCATAATGTAAGAGGTTTCAAGTTATCAGTGGTAAATTATAGATTAATATTGAGGTGAATCAACAATGGATGGATAAAAGTTAGAAATCATGAGATGAGATTAGGCCTTCATTCTTAAGATGAACAATTATGAGGACGCATTAAAGGAATTAGATTTATATATATAAGATAAGAAACAAGAGTAACTCGGGTATTGGTAGCAAACCTCAGTAACAATAAACCGAAGTAAGAGTTATGTATAGTATGACCTATTTAGATGTAGTAAAGCCATAGACACCCAGAGGTACAACTTGGCATAGTTATGCATGTGCTCACAAAGTGAGGCCTAGAGATTGGCTAAAAGTTAGAGGGAAGACTAGCATATACAAGGTCAGAGTCGTACATACTGCATAATTGAAGGTAGCAGCAGTTACGAGGGTGGAAGGATTCCAACAACAAGTCGTGGTGTGAGAAAGAGGCCTAAAGGGGGGAATTCCTTGTCCTTTGGAATTATTCACATAACAATTGACTTCGTAAGACATAAGTTATGAAAATGATAAGTGCATCAGTCAACATTCGACGATGAATGTTCCAAACGAGGGAATGATTTTACACCCCATGTTTTCGCACGTGAAAGTATGCCATAAGTAAACTGATATAAGCTCCAAAATAAGATGTTATATCACGCATTTCGTTGAAGTTTCATCGTAAGTTAATTGACATAAGCTCGGGAATGAGATTATTTTAGAGGTTATAAGTATTATACTATTTCAAACAAATGATAAGTAAATTCGTGAAGGTGAGAGGGTAAGAAAATCGAAGAAAATGGGGTTCGTCAAAGTTTGGCATTTTGGGATAAAATACGATCTAAGCTATAATACCCGGTATTAATGGAATTGTGCCACACAAGGTACCACAAAACCATGATAGTGAGGTGTATAAGGTATGTTAAAAGTGAGTAGTGTTTTAAATAATTTGAGATCATTCTTAATTATGTGGGTAATTGGTCAATTATTAGTCAGTGGGAGATTAACAAGTTAATCAGGAGATTAGTGTATATTTAATGATAATCTTGGATAAATTTAAGAGCCCCAAATGTGGCAGCAAGATATATCCATAAAGTGAGTCTTAAGTTCACATAACAAGGTGGCTCATTTTGAGGATTTGTGGCCAAGTCATCCCTAACAAGTGGGGCCCACAAAAGCTAACAATTTTAAGAGATCCCTTACCTTATTAAGTTATGATGCTAGGTGTGCAAAGTGATAGATGAAGCTTCAATAAAATTTCACACGAAGTTATACAGTGTACAATATTTCTCAAGAACATCATACAGAGTTATACGTGTTTTGTCACAATTGATGTGTGTTAGAGGGATTGTCAAGGGAATCAACTCATGTATGTTAAGGCTATCCATTATTTACTTTTGGCATGATCATACGATATAAACAAAATGAGCAAATGCACAACTTTCATAAAAAAAAACTCTATTCATTGAAATACTAGAGGTACCTACATTCTTGATTTCCCCATGTGTCTTACTATTTTATCATTTGTTCATGGGTCTCAGAAAATACGTAAGTTGATGAAGTTTATTCCATGATATTAATCAAAGGCATAATGGTCTTACGACGCTCTGAGAGATTTTATTGACGTACTTGTTATGCATTACATTCAATACATGCATATTGACCCATGACCAGATAGCATTATACACGCGTATATATATATATATATATATATATATGGGAAAGATTACGACGTTATATACACACTGCCACCTGGTAAGTAGGTATATATTGATGATTTTCCCACAGTGGCCGAGATGATCTGATAGGGTGCTCTATGAGGCTTGATGATGTTAAGAACGCATATACCCATGCATGGTATGGCATTTATAAGCATATGCATGACATTATAATTATTTAATGATTCATAGAGCTATTCAAACATACATGTTGAGTCTTTTACCTCATGTTCCTCTGATGTCTATTATTTACCGATTTTCATTCCTTACATACTCGATACGTTATTTCTATTGGCATCCCTTTTGCCTAGGGAAACCGTGTTTTATGCCCGCATGTCCCGATAGACCGGTTGAGAGTCCTCCAAGTAGGCTATCAGCTCAATAGAGGATGTTGGTGTGATCCATTTGCCCCGGAGTTGCTTATTTTTTCAAAATGATTTGGACATGTATTGATTAGTATGGCAGTGTCACGGCCCGAACCTGGGGGGAGAGACTGGAATCTGGCGCCTCATCTATCCTTGCGTACCAACTTGCGACTAAGGGACTCTGAATATATAATGTCATATTTTGGCCATGGGTCACATTGTAACACAATTTGCGAACGCTAACTAAACATCAATATAAGGCTGGGCCGAGAAGGACGACATAACTACTACCGCTGGCAAACCAACAAAATATACATACAAGGCTTACAAGGCCAACATAATGCACTAACTGACAGGATATGTCTACAAGCCTCTACAGATGGATGTACTATGGTCGGAACAGGCACCCGACCTATCTATAACATATATACATAAGATGTACATAAAACTATAGGCCTGGAAACTCCGAAGGACGCGAATCTTACCGATCAAGCTAAACTAGGGAAACACCTACTAAGGAGGTCTACTCGTTAGTCTGTATGAATCCGCACGCATGAAATGCAACATCCCCGGCAAAAGGGACGTTAGTAGAAAATAATGTACCGAGTATGTAAGGCAACAAATTAACTTAAAGCCGAAACTTAACTAATAATATAATAACTGAAAGTAACTGGAGTCAAAGATAATCTGAAGATATTCTTACTTGTTGATACTGACTCAACTCTCTCAATATAGTAAGTAAAATAGTTGTCCGACCTTATAGGGGTCGGTATATATTACCACTCTACCGTAGTAGGCTCGCTCATAAGCACTTGACCATACTAGCCTATGTTTCTCATCCATACTTGGCTCGCTCATAGGTGCTCGACTACGGTAGGCTCGATATATAATTTACCCTCTGATCGAATGTTTCCCAACAGAGGCCTGCCCACCGATTATAGCGCGATGGTGGTGAAAATACCATAATACTGTATATATAAATAATACATAACCTCTTCTCTCTTGACTGGAACGAGACAATATCCAATTGAAAATATAAAGCCCCAATAAGAGAGAATACAATAACTTATGAGACTAGGATAATGTGTATAAATTCGGGAGTATTAACTTCTCTATAGGTCTCGTTATCAAACACATGTAATTACGAGATCTTACAAAAATGAAGGAAGGGCTTAGCCTTAACATAACTGAGCCGATTCTCTTGAAAATCCTTCCAATACACGTCAATTGTAACAACATGTAATGACAGATCAAAGTAGAGAAAAATCCATTTAATATTGTTGAGAAAGATTGCACCGTACTCCCTTAGAATCGCAAAATCACGTTGCCATAACATTAGGTAGTCTCGTATGATTTTGTATCAAATTCACGTTGCTAACATTTTTTAATGATTTGCTAAAGTATCGAGTAATATAACTCATAGGAATGTTGCTGAAGGAAATCATTTCTTGTTCCTTTTGCCATAAGCATCTCAATTTGCTATTTTGAGAGGTCTTTTATACTTCACATGACTAAGCCACCTCATCCTCTAATTGTGACACCTATCTTATGCACTTTAAGCCACATTTTGTGTCTTTGATCTTGTTCCAATTTCTCCCACATTTCTTGGCTTGTTAAGCATACCCAAAATTATTTAGTTAGCTTAATTATTTAGTTAATCTCCCACTAAAAATCCATAATTTCCCAATTATCCACGTAATTAAAAATTATCTCATTTTTAGCACACCTTGTACACCTCACTATCATGGTCATGTGGTACCCTGTATGGCACTAGTTCAAATACCAGGTATTAGAGCTCGGTCCGTATTTTATCCCAAAATGTCAAAATTCGACAAAACTAATTTTCTTTGATTTTCTTACCCTATCTTCTTCAAGAATTTACTCATCACTTGTTGAAATAGCATAATTCCTATAATCTAAAAATAATTTATTTCCCGAACATACATCAATTAACTTATGACGAAACTTAAACGTACGAAAATGCGGGATGTAAAATCTCATTTTCGAGCTTTCATAAAATTTATTTATGATGTACTTTCACATACGAAAATATGGGGTATTACATCATTTTCCCCTTTGAAAAATTCATCCTCGAATGTTGACTGATGTACTTATCATTCTCATAACCCATAGCTCTTGTGAATACTTTAATACTCTTCTTTCCATTTAGGCAACTGTTCTGTGAATAATTCCAAAGGCCAGGGCACTCCCTTCTCCAGGACTTTTTGTAACGCCACGACTTGTGGTCAAAATTCTTCCAATCTCGTAATTGTTGCTACCTTCTATCATGCACCTTGTACAACTTTTTTCTAGTATGTGCGCCTATGCGACTCTTCCCTCCTTTTTCCTCTAGTTTTTAGCCAATCTCTAGGCCTCACTTTGTAAACAAATACAAAATTCAGACAAGCTGCCCCTCTGGGTGTGATTAGCTTTACTACGTCTAAGTAGGTAGTACTATGCCATAAGTCTTACTACGATTTATCTTTACTGAGATCTGCTACCAAACTCTAGGTTACTCTCGTTGCTTATCACATATGTATAAATCTAAGTCTTTTAATGGTTTCTCATTGCTGTTTATCTTAAGAATGACAGTCTTATCTAACCTCATGCTGTTGAACTTTTATCTATATATTATTGATTCTACTTAATGTTGATCTATAATTTACCACTAGTAATTTGACCTCTTATGTAACACTGTCGTTAAGGCTCACGTCTCATCGGGGAACATCTGAAATGATTAGGCTGATCCACCTGGGGGCGATACCATGCTTCAACAACCGTATTTCATAGCATCCCAACGTGATTCATCCCATGGGGGTTATTCTAATCACGTACAACTCATGACATCCCCCTTTTATTTTTCTTTAAATCACAACTCAGTAGAATGCCCAAACGTCATCCTTTATTTATCACAAGTACACCTTTATTCTATTACTAGGGAAGTATTTCATCTCTTCTCAATTCTATTAGTCTTACACTCCTTTGAGTTTATTCAAGTTATACTAAACTTTCTATAACTTAGAGAAACCATTAGCTCTGTTGTTTTCACATGCTTAATCCTAGGGACGTATACATTTCTCAACACATTCTCACCTGCCCTTTCTTATCCTTACTCCTATCATAAAACCTTGTCGCTTTACTATACTTTAGATTGCGACCTATACATATCTATTTATACTACTCGCAACCTCTCTTCAACTTGCTTGCACCATAGATTTCTTTATGTTGTTTGGAATGTCAATTGAGACATCACACTGTCTCAAACTATTCTTTACTCTTTTAACTAGACCCCTTGATACCTAAAAACCATAGGCTAGAAGATATGCCACTGGCGATGCCGCTATTATACCTGGATACTGAATCCCATAGCTTCTAGCCATATATCAAAGGTATGGACTATTCCCAACCTTCTGCATCTGAGTATCTCATAAGTTATTTACTTTTATCTCACTTACCTTAAAATCTCGCATCACATATTCTATATCATTCCTGACCTCTCTTCTACATAGGTATAATTAACATCCACAACTTTAAGCTCTATTATACACCTGCACATTTAGTGCATACACAATTCGGTGGGAGATTCATACTGATTTCTTATAAGGTTGGTACTCTTCAACCTAGTTTTATTGTAGAGTCGTTATAGAATATGGTTTTTGTACTATCTCTCTTGCACCATTGATATTAAGTGTGATTCTGATATGTTCTCAATCACGATTCCTATAACTTATCGGGTCCAATAATCAGACTCCTAATTTACTTAGTTGATTAAACACTTTAGTTTCCTCTTCCTCCTAATCAACCTTTACGTAGGCTTAAGCTATCTTCTGATATGCGGCTCATGGTATTAGTTATTTATTTAGCCCTTCATAAATGCTATGGAATATCCATGATACAATCTTCTAACAATTGAATCGTTTGTCTATGGCCTGGGCTTAGTTCATTCCTTTAACTTATACCAGAGTATTTTATGGCTGTATTATTGTGAACATATATTTCGCATGGATAATACTTTCAAATCTTTGTTGTATTCATAATATAATTACCTCTGAATCATTGATCGAATAGTTCCTTTTGTTCCTTCCCAACTTTCTTTAATTGCAAGAAATTGTTTTTCCTGGTCGTTCTGCCAGTTGTTGCATGAATACTTGGCTTATCCTAGTTCCCATGCATGCAAAAAATTTTTTGCAACTCATATGATCTTGAATATTACTTTTGATTTTACTTCTCGTTCATTAGTCACGGTAGGTGTCACTTTGTTATGGAGTGCATACAATGTTGTTGTGAGACTATTGTTACATGACCATTTACTATTTAATTCATTGTGCTTGGGTTGAAGCCTTCTTCCTTATTTCCTTAGCTAGTCTTTCATAGTAGTACTTAGGGAGGGCCCTCTGATTCTTGCAAGGCTGCAAGCTTATTACATTGTTTATCCGGCAAAAAATTTGATGTTCTTTCTTACTTGTGATTATCCTACTTACTTGTCTTCATGCCCTTGTGCTCATAGTGTTGCTTCTTAGCTGATATTTTGATTCTTCCCAGTGACACTCTCTTTATCTCCGTAACACTCATATGGTACCTTTACTACACCAACTCTTATCTTAATATTTCTCAAGGTTTGTCATATCTGTGAGACTGACTGCCTTATAATGGGGTTCACTAAGTTTACCTTGCACGATCTGTTGATTTGTCTGCATCCTCTTGTCTAGCCATAACTAGGATTTTCCTGAATCAACTACTGACTACTCATTGGCCCATTCTCATATCAGTATTCCGTGTAATCATTCATGGGTTATTTAGTTTGTCTTAACTTACCTCTCGCGCTGACTCATTATCTATCAATAACATCTAGGGCATGAATCCTTACTTCCTTTCCTTAAAGTCGTGTTTACATAATGTTCTGGGATCGTAGCATATCTGCAGGATTTTAATAAGTGAAATCTCATCCCTTTTTTTTTTTATCGAATTCTTCCTTACCATTCCATAGTTACTAGAACCACTTAATTATGACTTAATGCCACATCACTCCATATTCCCCTCTTTAGGGGAGTACTAAGATTTAGAGCCACAACGATCTACCAATAGATGTTATACCTCTTCCTCTTTGGTGTCTTTTCACATCATCGATGACCCTTACTCGCCTTGCGATAATCCTTCTGTACTATGTATAACAAATTTCCTTACTTACGAGGGTGACATCTATTATAACTGGCACATATAGTCCTCTAAGCTTAACTTTACCCACATTTCTTACTTTAGGGAAGCGTCTTCCTAAATTACCATTCTCTGAGTTTCACATGAATCTTCTTCTGTTGTCCATTCTATTATCACCCGAACGAAATTTGAAATTCAAATGATGTGTACCATTATCAAATCATTCAGTCCCTAATTCATGTTTAGTTTATTTTGTTCACCAATCCATACTGATTTATATTACTCTAGGGTATAACTTTTCCTTCTATTAGTTGCGTTGGAGTCATGAACTTATTTCTCGAAACGAGGATATGGCTTTATGACCTATACTCTTTTGTTGCCTCAAGGCATGTCACGTCTCGTACTTTCCTTCCTTGTCTACAGACTCTGTAATACTTGCATCTTTTTTATCTACTTTTGTCATCCATGTATCACATCTTACGCATAATGGTTAATTAACTCTCTTCTTATTTCCCTGCTAACATTTTTGTCTATCACTTTATTCTGAGAACCTCAGCAACATACTCCTTTTGCTTTTAGCTCCCCTTGCTCCATCCACTGTATCTTCGGGTTCCCTAACATTCTTTCTCTACTAGGGACGGGAGCCAAACTTATGTAATATTTATCCTTTCCAGGATTTTAGTGCCTATTTTTCTAGTACTCATATCTAGTTGTATTATTTTAGAGTGCACCATTTGCGTGTCTCACAAGGAGATCTATTAGCACATTTGCAATATCCTTCAGAAATGTCGACTGACGCAATCAATCTATCCATCCTATTGGGCTACTCTAACCCTAGCCGGATCTTGATATCGTGTCTTTCTCTTAAACCATATCTGTTAGTTTCCATAAGGGATGTGTGAGATGGGTGTGTCCGATGGTACATACCTCTGCTACTATTGAAAGTAACTCAGAGTGATTATATCTCCCTTCCTGAATGGTAAATAATGATAATCTTCACTAATTGGGTATCTCGTATCCTTGTTCATCTTGCTTCTTTTACTTGTTGAAACTTGTATCTACCTTCTGATTCTCTCATTGCCTTTCACCATATGGGTGGATAGACATTCGTGCCTTATGGATCCTTATCAAGAAGCTTGCACCCACTAACAAGACCCAACTAGACACGACTTGTAGATTCCCTAGGACAAAACTACTCTGATACAACTTTATTCAAGCCTCGAAACTGGGGGGAGAGACTAGCACCCGACGCCTCATCTATCCTCGTGTAACAACTTTCGACTAAGGGACTTTGAACATATAATGTCATATTTTGGCCATGGGCCACATTGCAACACAATTTGCGAATGCTGACTAAACATCAATATGAAGCTGGGCCGACAAGGCCGACATTACTACTGCAACTGGCAAACCAACAAAATATACATACAAGGCTTACAGGGCCAACATAATGCACTAACTGACAGGATATGTCTACAAGCCTCTACTGATGGATCCACTGTGACCGGAACAGGGACCCAACCTATCCATAAAATATATATACATATATACACAAGATGTAAATAAAACTCTAGATTAGCAACTCTAAAGGAGGCGTAGCTTACCGATCAATGTGAACTCGGGAAACATGTACTGAGGAGGTCTACTCGTCCGTCTGTCTGAATCTGCACGCATGAAATGCAGCATCCACGACAAAAGGGACGTTAGTACGAAATAATGTACCGAGTATGTAAGGCAACAAATTAACTGAAAGATGAAAACGAACTGATAATATAATATATGAAAGTAACTAGGAGTCAAAGATGATATGGAGATATGCTTACCTGTTGATACTGACTCAACTCTATCAATACAGTAAGTAAAATTGATGTCCGGCCTTATAGGGCTCAGTATATATAACTGCTCCGCCGCAGTAGGCTCGCTCATAGGCTCTCGGCCATACTATGCTCTGTATCTCATAAATATTGAACCCGCTCATAGGCGCTCGGCCATAGTAGGCTCGGTATATAGCTTACCATCTGATCATAGGTTGCCCAATAGGGACCTGCCCACCGATTATAGGTTTATGGTGGTGAAAATACTGTAATACTCTATATATGTATGTATATATATATATATATATATATATATATATATATATATATATATATATATATAGAAGCTCTTCTCTCCTGAATAGAAGGAGAAAATACTCAATTAAATATAAATTTCAGATAAGGGAGAATACAGTAACTTATGAGACTAGGATAATATATATAAATTCGTGAGTATGAGATTCTCTTTATGCCTCGTTATCAAACACATGTTGTTACAAGATCATTCCAAAAAGAAGGAAGGACTTATCCTTAACATACCTGAGTTGATTCTCTTGACAATCCTTCCAACACAGGTCAATTGCGACAACATGTAACGACAGATCGAAGTAGGAAAAAATCCACATGATATTCTTGAGAAAGATTACATCGTACTCCCTTAGAATCGCAAAATCCTGTTGCCATAATATTCCATAGTCTCGTAGGGTTTTTGTTGCAATATTCACGTTGGTAAAATTTTTGAATGAGTTGCTAAAGTATCGAGTAATATAACTCGTATGAATGTTGCTGAAGGAAATCATTTCCTGTTCCTTTTGCCATAAGCACCTCAATTTGCTATTTTGAGAGGTCTTTTATACTTCACATGACTAAGACACCTCATCCTCTAATTGTGACACCTGTATTATGCACTTTAAGAGTCACATTTTGTGTGTTTTAATGTTTTACGCATTAAAGAACTCTTCGCCCGTCTCTTGCTCCGGCTTCGGCGAAATTGCTCATAAGATTTTAGTTTTTTTAAGTGTTCAGAATATCCCCTATTCTCTTGGTTCCTTGGGTGTTTGTGTGTTTTGAATGTATTACTTTTCTTGCTACTTATCGGTAGTAGGGACGTGCACCCACACAAACGGTAGAGAAGTTGCATTGCGTCGGGTTCTGCAGCATCATGAGTATTCCAAGTCGAAAGTTCCAGGTTTAATTCGCGGGAATTGGTGTGTACCGCCTTCTTTTTCTCTGTATCTTATGTTAATTACTTTGTTGTTGTAGTATTTTGTATGAGCCTAGTCATTATAGTAGTGGGGTTGTAGTTAATATTTTCTCCCTTTGTTGTTCTATGTTTTTTTATTTTCTTTTTCATTTTTAGACCTTCGTAGGTATAAAGATTGTGGTTTGTAATGGCATATTAGGGTCATGTCCTCATGGAGATCGAGTGGGGGTAGGAGGGTGGGAAAGGGTCAGGGGTTGGGATGGGTCCTAAGGGGGTGAAGGGAATAAAGTCGTTGTAGGGTGAGAATTGGATAGTGGAATATAGGGACGTTGATGGGTAAGTCTATAGAGCTGGCGAAGATTCTCCAGCAAAGGAGGATCAATATAGCATCTATGTAGGGGACTGGGTAGGTAGGATCGAAGGTGAGGAATGTAGACGAGTATAAATTGTGGTTCTCCGGAGTGGTGAAGGGCAACAACGGAGTGAGCATTTTGGTGGATATGGAGCTTATGGAGTCGGTGGTAGAGGTTAGATGGGTGAATGAAAAATTGATGGTGATTAATGTAGTATTTGGATGGAGCACTCTAAATGTCATTAGTGCTACCGCGCCGCAAACGGTCTTGGACGAGGAGGTTAAAAGGAGATTCTGCGAGGTGCTAGATGAGGTGGTGCGTGGTATTCCACCTACGGAGAAGTTATTCATATGAGGGGATTTCAATGATCATATTGGGTCATCTGCTGGTGGCTATGGTGAGGTGCACGGTAGCTTGGACTTTGGTGATAGGAACGGGGGTTGTACCTCACTGCTGGATTTCACTAGAGCTTTTGAGTTGGTGTTCGTGAACTCTATGTTTCCGAAGAGGGGGGAACATTTTGTTACTTTCCAGAGTATGGTGGCTAAGACTCAGATTTACTATCTCCTCCTCAAGAGGTGTGATAGGGGGTTGTGTAATGATTTCAAGGTGATCCTAAGTGAGATTCTCGCAACTCAACATAGGTTCCTGGTGATGGATGTTGGTATCTTGATGAAGAAGAAGAAGAGGTTTGTACGTGGTCAGTCGAGGATCAGGTGGGGAGCATTGTGTAAAGATAATGCACATGAGTTGGAGGGCTAATTGACGACTATGGGTTCTTGGAAGAGTGGTGGGGACACTAGCGCTATGTGGACGGTGATGGTGTATGGTATAAGAGAGGCATTAAGAGAGGTGTTGGGAGTTTTGAAAGGTTACTCTAGCGGGTACCGAGGCAACTAGTGGTGGAATGACATGGTCCAGGTAAAGTGGAATCCATTAAAATGGCTTACATTAAGTTAGTAGAGACCCCGACGAGGATCATAGGAGAGCGAACAGAGAAAGATATAAGAAGGCTTGGAAGGACAAAATTAGCGGTCATAGAGGCTAAGACTGCTGCATTTGGTGGGTTGTATGAGGAACTTGGGAGCAAAGATGGGGACAAGAAGTTATTTTAATTGGCCAAAGTGAGAAAGAAGAAGGCTGGTGACCTGGATCAAGTAAGGCATATCAAAGATGAGGACGGTCAAGTATTGATGGAAGAGACCCAAAATAGTCAAAGAAGGCAGTCTTACTTTCATAAACTTCTGAATGAAGATGGGGATGGAAACATCATGCTAGGGCACTTGGGGCACTCCGTGAGTCATTGTGATTTTAGGTAGTGTAGGTGCATTAAGGTTGAGGGGGTCGTGGGTGCGATGGGAAAGATGAGTCGGGGCAAAGCGACCGGATCAGATTAGATTCTAGTAGAGTTTTGGAGATATGCGGGTAGAGCAGGCTTGGAATGGCTGACTGTATTGTTTAATGTTATCTTTAGGACAAAGAGGATTCCCAAAGAGTGATGGTAGAGTACAATGATTCCGGTGTACAATGATAACAGTGATATCGAGAACTGTAACAACTATAAGGGTATCAAGTTATTATGACATACCATGAAAGTTTGGGAGAGGGTGGTGAAACAAAGGAGAAGGAGGGCGGTGTCTATGTCAGAAAACCAGTTCAGGTTTATGCCGGGTCATTCTACTACAGAAGTTATCCACCTTATCAGGAGGTTGGTGATACACTCAAATTACACCTTAAAATAGCGTAAAGCGATCGATGTCAAATATAGTAACCCAGCGAGGTTGGGGTCGAATCCCATAGGGAATAGGCGTGAAAAGTTTACTTGAGTAATGTGAATCTTAACTTAAATCGGATTTCTATTCCGTTAGAGTAACAAGAGTATGGTAATAGATTGGATTGTAATTTTGAGAAATAGTAACAAGTATGATTAAATAAGGTTGTATTTAATTTGATTATCTAAACCAAGGTTGTGTCCCCTTTAATAAAATGTAATGGTAGGTCCTTTTGATATGCAAATGATTTCTAAATGACTACTCAATATTTTCCAATAGTATTCTCTTTATGTTTTTTCTAAATGTAAAAGAGTTGTAATTAAGAGTAATCAATTTATGCCAAATAAAACTCACTTATTCCTAAGAGATTCTACTAAACAAGGTTTAAAACGCTGAGTCTTTGATATTTACTTATACAAAACCCTAACTCACTTTTCCAAGTAAAGAAAGAATATAATGGAACTTGTTAATGTTTGCAACCACCAACTATATGTCACGACCCCAATCCTAATCGACCGTGATGGCACCTATCATGGAACTAGGCTAGCCGCCTACTCCGTGTTCACAATTTCTTTTGAAAATCCCATTTAAGTTTCAAGCAATTCATAACAATATACAGAAAATCTATTTAACATAATAGGAAAATTTTATATACAGTACTGCCGTCCCCAAAAGTCGGAGCCAACGTGCCATGAGCATGTAGTGAAATAAGCCAAAATAAAGTATTATGATACAAAACTCCAAACCAAAACTAAACACAACAGGAAGGGAAAACAGGAATGCTGCGAACGCTGAACAACTACCTCTATATCCCCACGATCTGGCTCCGCTGCGATATATATATAAGCTAATGCTCGATATCTACTGCTTAATCTGCACATAGAGGTGCAGGGAGTAATGTGAGTACGCCAACTAAGTAGTAATGGAGATAAATCCAGTCTAAGTAGCAAGGAATCAAACAAAATCAATGCCATCAAGTCACAATATACACAACCTTACTTTCCAATAGTGTACATAGATATACGAAATCATCATGCCTTAGAAATCAACTTCATAAAAGTCCTTAAAACTATGCACATTTTTAAAATTTTCAAAACAAGATTTTGCATGCAAATAAATGTAGTAAAATCATAATAAAAGTTCCTCGGGCAAAAACATGTTTCATAATCAGCCCCTCGGGCATGCCTCACAATCCCTCAGCACCTCACAACCGCTCACGCCTTCCAATCACTAAATCACTCGCACTCGGTGTGCTCACTAGGGGTGTATACAGACTCCGGAGGGGCTCCTTCAGCCGTAGCGCTAATATCACTCAGCACCTCACCATCACTCTTGTCCCTCGACCACACTCGGTGGAGCCACTTCAAAAGCCCCTCGGGCAAAGTAATAGAACGGGGTACTCGACCCGAAAACATCATTTTAATGCTCATGTAGTGTAAATCAGGCTGACTTTCAAATAAAACAGTATGTAAAATGATGCTGAGTAAGATCGTCAACAGATAGTGAGGAAAACAGCAGTAAAACGCCCTCAAGGGGTCTAAACAGATCGGTACGAGGCCCCAAACATGGCTTATAGCCCAAATATTTTACAAATCTTTAGAACATAATTTGACATAAGTTTTTGAGTAAATATGCAACTCATTAGTCACCGCGGAGAGGACCTAGTCCAATTCAAAAATCAGTATGCGCCACATATTCGTCATCCGACATGTGCGCCATTCCAAATTCAGTGAGAAAATAATGCAGTCTGGGGTTCCATACCCTCAGGACAAGATTTAAGACCATTACTTACCTCTACCGGGCCGCGACACTAGTCCGTTATCCCTTTGCCCCTCAAATTGGCTCCCGATTGCTCCAAATCTAGCCAAAACCAGTTAATATCATTAAAAATATACTAATGGAACACAACCCAATCGAAAATCATCAAATTAAACAAAAATATCGAAATTCGGCCGAACCTGAGCCCCAGACTCACACCATGAAATTCAATAATTCTTACATCATTAGAAACCTCGAACTTCCACGATTCTATACATACCAATAACACAAAACTCGGACAAAAATTGCCAATCCAAAACCTCAAAAGAAATCCCAATTCCTTCATCCCATTTTTCAAACTTTTTCCTACCGAAATCCTTAAATTTTCAAGCCTAATCTTAACCAAATAGCATAGGAACGGGATTAACAATCAAAGAACTTACCTTTGCTAAAGAACCTTGAAAATCTCTCTCAAAACCACCTTAATTGGACTCCTCTCGAATTTAAATTGATGAAAACTTAATAAATTTCCCGGAGCGGTCCTTTTATACTATTCTGCACAGTCATTTCCGCACTTGCAGACAATTGGCCGCACCTGTGGTCACAGGGTGCGCACCTGCGAAACTCACTTAACTGGCCCATTCTCGCGCCTGTGACAAACATTCCGCACCTGCGACATCGCTGGTGCGAAAAAAATCCTCGCACCTACGGACCTCTCATATAAAGGCAAAAATCGCACCTACGACCTCGCCTTCCGCTCCTACGTAATCCCACCTGCGACTCCCCTTCTGTAGCTGCGAAAACACCAGCAAACCAGCACAACAGATTTTCCAATAATCACTCTAACTCCCCGTCAACCATCCGACATCAATCCCGAGCCCCTCGATGCCCCAACAAAACATACCATCATATCTCATAACATCATTCCAACTTAGTCGAGCCCTCGAAACACCAAAAAACAACACGAAAACACCAAATTTTCATAAAATTCGCCAACTATGCTGAAACTAACCAAATCACGTTCGATTAATATGAAATTTTTCAGACATATAACTGACATTACGAACATGTTCCAACTTCCAGAATTCAATTCCGACCTCGATAGCCTATCTTCCACTGCCGACCGAAAATCGCCAAAAACTAGCTTTCGCCAATTCAAGCCTAATTCTACACGGGACATGAGAAAAATATTCCAAACATACTCCTAAGTCCCAAATCACCTAACCAAGCTACTCGCGCCATAAAATCTGCATTCCGAGGTCGTTTACAAATAAGTCAACTCTCAATTGACTTTCTCAACTATTAGGCTACTTTAAAAGGCTAAATGCCTAAACTCTCATTATAACCACTCCGGACCCAAACCAACTGATCCAACGCATCAAAAACAGGATAACGATACATAACAAATGCAGAAATAGGGGAAATGGGATAAATCTCAAGGAACGACCGGTCGGGTCTTTACATCCTCCCCCTCTTAAACAAACGTTCATCCTCGAACGGGTCTAGAAACATGCCTGGAGCCTCGAATAAGTGAGGATATATGTCCCGCATCTCCCGCTCAGTCTCCCAGGTGGCATTCTCTACCAGCTGCCCTCTCTATTGAACCTTCACTGAAGTTATATCCTTAGATCTCATCTTCCTGACCTGTCGACCCAAAGTAGCCATTGGCGTTACCTCATATGACATATCACCCTCGAGCTGAACGGTGCTTAAGTCCAAAACATAGGAAGGGTCACCAACATACTTTCGGAGCATCGAAACATGGAATACTGGATGAATACTTGATAAACTGGGAGGCATAGAAAGCCTATAAACCACCTTCCCAACCCTCTGTAGTACCTCTAATGGCCCAATGAACCTGGGACTCGGCTTCTCTCTCTTTCTGAATCTCATAACACCCTTCATGGGTGACACCTTCAGCAGCACCTTATCCCCAACCATAAAAGACACATCTCGGAGCTTCCGGTCCGCATAACTCTTCTGCCTAGACTACGCCATGTGAAGCCGCTCCTGAATCAACTTTTCCTTACTCAAAGCATCCTGAACCAAGTCTGTGCCCGATAGCCTAGCCTCGCTCGACTCAAACCAACCAACCGGAGATCTACACGTCCTACCATAGAAGGCCTTATACGGAGCCATCTGAATACTTGACTGATAGCTATTATTATATGAAAACTCCGCTAGTGGAAGAAACGGATCCCATGAACCACCAAAGTCAATCACACAAGCACGCAACATGTCCTCAAAAATATGGATGGTACCCTCCGACTACATGTCGGTATGAGGATGAAACGTTGTGCTCAACTCAACCTGAGTACCAACTCTCTCTGCACGGCTCTCCAAAACTGAGATGTGAACTGAGTGCCTCTGTCGGAAATGATAGAAACTGGAACCCCATACAAACGGACAATCTCCCTGATATAAATCTCAGCTAACCTCTCCGATGAATACGTAGTACCAACATGAATGAAGTGCACGGACTTGGTCAGATGATCCACAATTACCCATATAGCATCAAACCTATTCGATGTCCGTGGGAGTCCAACTACGAAGTCCATGGTGAACCGCTCCCACTTCCACTCCGGAATATCAAACCTCTGAAGCAATCCACCAGGTCTCTGGTGCTCATACTTGACCTACTAAAAGTTGAGATACCGAGCCACAAACTCCACGACATCCTTCTTCATTCTCCTGAACCAATAGTGTTGCCTCAAATCCTGATACATCTTCACGGCACCTGGATGGATGGAATACCACGAACGATGAGCCTCTGCTAGAATAAAATCTCGAAGCCCATCTACATTCGGCACGCAAATCCGTCCCTGCATCCTCATGACCCCATCATCACCAATAACCACATCTCTGGCATCACCGCGACGTACCCTGTCCTGAAGAATAAGCAAATGTGGATCATCATACTAGCGTGCTCTAATCTGATCATAGAGAGAAGACCTGGAGGCTACACAAGACAACACCCGTGGGGGATTTGATAGATCCAATCTCACCAAATGACCTGCTAAGGCCAGAACATCAAGAGCTAATGGTTGCTCTGCTACTGGGAGGCAAGCTAAACTCTCCAAACTCTCTGCTCTGCGATTCAAGGCATCAGCCACTACATTGGCCTTCCTCGGATGATACAAGATAGGTGAGATCATAATCCTTGGGGAGCTCTAACAATCTCCTCTGTCGCAAATTCAAGTCCTTCTGCCTCAGCAGATACTGCAAACTACGATGATCAGTGAAATTCTCACACTGCACTCCGTACAGATAATGCCGCCAAGTCTTCAAGGCATGAACAATGGAAGCTAACTCAAGATCGTGCACTGGATAATTCTTCTCGTGCACTTTAAACTATCTGGTCTCGTCGGCAATCACCCTACCGTCCTGCATCAATACCGTTCCCAAGCAAAGTCTATAAGCATCACAATAAACTGTGTAAAAACCCGAACCAGCAGGCAAACCTAATATTTGATTTGTATTCAATGCTGACTTGAGCTTCTGAAAGCTCTCCTCGCACTCATCAGACCATATGAATAGAGCACCCTTCTGGGTCAATCTTCTCAGAGGTGAAGCAATCGAGGAGAATCCCTTCATAAAGCGACTAGATGAGGACGGTCTGGGCCTGCACCGCCTCTATCTTCTTCGGATCAACCTCAATCCCCTCACTAGACACCACGTGCCCCAAGAATGCTACCGATCCCAGCCAAAACTAACACTTGGAGAATTTCGCATAAAGCTTCTCCTCCCTCAATCTCTGCAACACAACTCTCAAATGGTGAGGATGCTCATTCTGGCTACGAGAATAAACCAGGATGTCATCAATGAACGTAATAAAGAAGGAAACTAAATAAGGCTGAAACACGTTGTTCGTCAATTGCATAAACACATCTGGGACATTGGTCATCCCAAATGACATAACCAAGAACTCATAATGACCATACCTAGTCCTGAAAGAAGTCTTCAGAATACAGAATCCCGAATCATCAACTGATGGTACCCAGATATCAAATCAATCTTGGAAAATACTCTGGCTCCCTGAAGTTGGTCAAATAAAATATCAATACGGGGCAAGGGATACCGGTTCTTCACCGTAACCCTATTCCACTGCCGATACTCAATACATATACGCATGGACCCATCATTATTCTTAACGAAAACATCAGTGCACCCCAAGGTGACAT
This sequence comes from Nicotiana knightiana, assembly GCA_005239525.1. Classification (NCBI taxonomy): domain Eukaryota; kingdom Viridiplantae; phylum Streptophyta; class Magnoliopsida; order Solanales; family Solanaceae; genus Nicotiana; species Nicotiana knightiana. Next base: position 20,666 of record ML378727.1, read on the forward strand.
ACTAGGCCGAATGAACCCGTTATCCAGGTGCTCCTGAAGCTGCTCTTTTAATTCCTTTAGCTCCGCTGGTGCCATACAATATTGTGGACTAGAAATAGGTGGAGTGCCTGGCACCAGGTCAATACCATAATCAATATCACATCCGAAAAATCACGGACCACAGGAACTGGATCAATAGCGGGAGTCTCACCACTGACATCCCTCATAAAGGCCAAATAAGATAAACAGTCCTTCTCAACCATGCGTTGAATCTTCAGGTAAGAAATCACCCTGCTAGGCATATACTCGGAAAACCTCTCCACTCAACCCTCGGACACCCTAGCATAGCTAAGGTCACGGTCTTAGCGTGATAATCAAGAACACCATGGAATAGAGACAACCAATCCTTTCTCAAATTCACGTGAATATCGACCATGCTGAGTAACAGTAGGTCCACTCGGGTCTCCAAACCCGCAGTAGATATAACGCATGACCGATATACACGGTCCACAACAACAGTATCGCCCACCGGAGTTGACACATGAACAGAGGTGACTAGATACCGACGGGGCATGCCCAAACATACCAACATATCCCATAACATCATTCCAACTTAGTTGAGCCCTCGAAACACCAAAAATAACACGAAAACACCAAATTTTAATCAAATTCCAGCATAAGAACTTTGAAACTCCTAAAATTAGCCAACTATGTTGAAACCAACAAAATCACCACCGATTAATCTGAAATTTTGCAGACATATCCAAAATGACATTACGAACCTGTTCCAACTTTCGGAATTGCATTCCGGCCTCGATAGCCTATCTTCCACTGCCGATCGGAAATCGCCAAAAACTAACTTTCGCCAATTCAAGCCTAATTCTACACCGGACATCACAAAAATATTCCAAGCACACTCCTAAGTCCCAAATCACCTAAAGAATCTAATCGAGCCATAAAATTCGCATTCCGAGGTCATTTTCAATTAAGTCAACTCTCAATTGACGTTCTCCACTATTAGGCTACTTTAAAAGGCTAAATGCCTAAACTCTCATTATAACCACTCCAGACCCAAAGCAACTGATCCAACACATCAAAACCAAGATAGATATACATAAAAAATGTAGAAATAGGGGAAATGTGGTAAATCTCAAGGGACGACCAGTCACCAAAAGAAATGCCTCCACCCGTGCCCGAACTCTGAGCTGGGAGTGCTCCAAAAGAACTACGGTCTGACTGAAAACCACGGGGACCCTGCCCCGAAGATGCATCGCTATAAGCTAGGCAGCCTGACTGAGGAGGCCAGAATGAACAGCCCCTACCCTGCTGAAATTTTCCCCTGAAGGAAGCACCACTGGAACTGCCCGAACCACGAGGCCTCGTGGACTCCCTCTCCTCCCGCTCCTAGTGGCGAACAGACTCAACATCTCGAGTTATGTCAACAATATTCTCTAATGAAGCACCCGATACTCTCTCCCTAGTCATAAACAATCGAAGCTGATAAGAAAGACCATCTAGAACCTCCTCACTATCACTAGGGATAATCTCATAAGTATGCCTAGCCAACTCGAAAAATCTCATCTCGTACTGAGTGACAGATAGCTCTCCCTGGCACAGCTGCTCAAACTGCCTACGCTGCTGCTCTCTGTGGGACTGAGAAACATACTTCTCCAAAAAGATCTCGGAGAACTGCTACAAAGTAAGAGGCGATGAACCAATCGTTCTACGCCTGTCGAAAGACTCCCACCACCTAAAGGCAGCACCCGCAAACTGAAACGTAACCAACAAGACCCCACTGGTCTGCAAAATACGCACTGTGCGCAGTATCCTCTAGCACCTATCTGGAAATCCCTGGGCATCCTCGCCCTCTATACCGCTGAAAGTAGGAGGCTGAAGTCCGCTAAATCTCTCCAACATGTGCTCTCATCCTCAGGCGTAGCAGGGACCACATAATCCTAAACCGGAGCAGCTAGTTGAGCTATGGCTGCCCCCGGTGCCTGAATACCCTGTGCAGCCTGCTCAGGTGCCTGGGCAGCTGGAGCCTGGTTGCCTTCCCCGGCCTGAGCTGTGCTGGCTGAAGAATTCATGGCAACGGCCGGATCCAGATCGGTCCATACTGGCAATATCTGAGACAGGGCCTCCTGAAGACCCGGAATAACTATAGGCACTGCTGGTGCCTGAGCCCGTCCCACTAGGACACCATCGGCGGGAACCTGATCATGCTCAATAGGGGGATCTTGAGGTACTGCCCCGGCTGCTGTGTAGGCTGGCCCCCTACCTTTATCACGGCATCGACCGCGGCCATGACCTCTCGCTGGGCTAGCTACTGACTGGTCACCCTGATCGGTATGGCGTGTCCTCACCATCTGTGAGACAATGAAACAACGTAAGTTCAGATTTTCAAGAATCAATAGATCTGCATGAAAGAGGTTCAAGAAAGATAGAATGTTTCCTAAAAGTTCGGCAGCCTCTCGAAGATAAGTACAAACGTCTCTGTACCGATCAACAAGACTCTACTAAACCTATTCATGACCGTTTAGTCCTATGTAACCTAGGGCTCTGATAACAAACTTTCACGACTCGAAATCCTAACCGGCCGTGATGACGCCTATCGTGGAACTAGGCTAGCCGACTACTGCGTGTTCACAAATTTTTTTAAAATCCCATTTAAGTTTCAAGCAATTCATAACAATATACAGAAAATCTACTTAACATAATAGGAAAATTTTATATACAGTACTACCATCCTCAAAACCCGGAGCCAACATGTCATGATCATCTAGTGAAATAATCCAAAATAAAGTATTATGATACAAATCTCTGAACCAAAACTAAATACAATAGGAAGGGAAAACAGGGATGCTGTGAATGCTGAACAACTACCTCTATATCCCCACGATCCGGCTCCGCTGCGATATATATATATAGAAGCTAATGCTCGATCTCTGCTCCTGAATCTGCACACAGAGTTACAGGGAGTAATGTGAGTACGCCAACTCAGTAGTAATGTAGATAAATCAAGTCTAAGTAGCAAGGAATCACACAAAATCAATGCCATCAAGTCACAATATACACAGCCTGACTTTCCTATAGCATACATAGATATACGAAATCATCATGCCTTAGAAATCAACTTCATAAAAGTCCTTAAAACAATGCACATTTTTAACAACTTCAAAACAATATTTGGCATGCAAATGAATGTAGTAAAATAAAAAGTAGACCCTCGGACAAAAACATGTTTCATAATCAGCCCCTTCGGCATGCCTCACAATCCGTCAGCACCTCACAATCACTCAGCACCTCACAGCCACTCATGCATCCCAATCACTCAATCACTCGCACTTGGCAAGCTCACTAGGGGTGTGTACAGACTCCGGAGGGGCTCCTTTATCCCAAGCGCTAATATCACTCAGCAATTCACCATCACTATTGGCCCTCGGCCACACTCGGTGGAACTACTCGAGAAGCCCCTCGGGCGAAGTAATATAACCGGGTACTCGACCCCAAAACATCATTTTAATGCTCGTGTAGTGTAAATCAGGTTGAGTTTCAAATAAAACAGTATGCACAATGATGCTGAGTAAAATCATGAACAGATAGTGAGGAAAACAACAGTAAAATTCCCTCAAAGGGTCTAAACAGATCAGCACGAGGCCCCGAACACGGCTTATAGCCCAAATACTTCACAAATCTTTAGAACATAATTTAACATAAGTTTTTGAGTAAATATACAACTCATTAGTCACCACGGAGAGGACCTAGTCCAATCCACAAATAAGTATATACCACTTATTCGTCATCCGACATGTGCACCGTTCCAAGTGAGAAAATAATTGAGTCCGGGGTTCAATACCCTCACCGGGCCGCGACACTAGTACGTTATGCCTTTGCTCCTCAAATTGGCTCCTGATTGCTCCGAATCTAGCCAAAACCAGTTAACATCATTAAAAATATACTCATGGAACACAACCCAATCAAAAATCATCAAATTAAACAAAAGTCTCAAAATTCGGCCAAACCCAAGCCCCGAGCCCACACCTCGGAATTCAATAATTTTACATCATTAGAAACCTCGTCCTCCCACAATTCTATACATACCAATGAACACCAAAATCGGACAACAATTGCCATTCCATAACCCCAAAAGAAATCCCATTTCCTTCCTCCCATGTTTCAACTATTTCCTACCCAAATCCTTAAATTTTCAAGCCTAATCTTAACCAAATAGCACAGGAACGGGATTAACAATCAAAGAACTTACCTTTGCTGAAGAACCTTGAAAACCTCTCTCAAAACAACCTTCAATGGACTCCTCCCGCATGCAAATTGATGAAAACTTAATAAATTTCGCGGAGGGGTTCTTTTATATTGTTCTGCACAGCCATTTCCGCACCTGCGGACAATTTGCCGCCCCTGCGGTCCCAGGGTGCGCACCTGCGAAACTCACTTAACTGGCCCATTCTCGCGCCTGCGACCAACATTCCGCACTTGCGACATCGGAATTGCGATAAAAATCCTCGCACCTACGGACGTCTCCTATACAGGCAAAACTCGTACCTGCGACCTCCCCTTCCGCTCCTACGTAATCGCACCTGCGACTCCCCTTCCGCATGTGCAAAAACACCAACACACCAGATTTTCCAAAAATCACTCCAACTCCCCGTTAACCATCCGAAATCAATCCCGAGCCCCTCGGGGCCCCAACCAAACATAGCAAAATATCGCATAACATTGTTCAAACTTAGTCGAGCCCTTTAAACACAAAAAAAACAACACGAAAATACCAAATTTTCATCAAATTCAAGCCTAAGAACTTTGAAACTCCTAAAATTCGCCAATTACGCCGAAACCAACCAAATAACCTCCGATTGATCTGAAATTTTGCAGACATATCCAAAATGAAATGACGAACCTGTTCCAACTTCCGAAATTCCATTCCAACCTCGATAGCCTATCTTCCACTGCTGACCGGAAATTGTCAAAAACTAACTTTCGCTAATTCAAGCCTAATTCTGCACCGGACATCACAAAAATACCCTGAACACACTCCTAAGTCCCAAATCACCTACCGAAGCTACTCGAGCCATAAAATCTACATTCCGAGGTCGTTTACCAATAAGTCAACTCTCAGTTGACTTTCTCAACTATTAGGCTACTTAAAAAGGCTAAATGCCTAAACTCTAATTATAACCACTCCAGACCCAAACTAATTGATCCAACACATCAAGAAGAAGATAGCGATACATAACAAATGCAAAAATTGGGGAAATGGGGTAAATCTCAAGGAACGACCGATCGGGTCGTGACACAATAAACGAAGAATGAGGAGTAAATAAATATCAACCGACCATTATACATATATGCAATGTTAAACACCCATTGACATTCCACCCATTTAGGACCCACAACATTAGTATTTAAAACTATCCACACATGATAATATACAAAAAGAAGAGAATATTAAATGTCATAGTGCTTACAAAACTGCAATATTCTTCACCTTCAAAGATTCCAAAATATGGGAGTATTCAAAGTTTTGATTGTAGCTCTTTTTCCAGACAATATTCCTCCACAAAACCCCAATAAATCTATTTATAGTGGGCTAAAACTTGGGGCCAATTTTGGATAAAAATGCCCTTCCAGGTCAAATATAAGACCACATTTCTGTCGCATAACAGATATGCGGCCTGCATTCTCTTCAAGTCCACCGCATCTTCGAAGCTGTAGGTTTTAGGAAGTCGTCGCATTCAGGTTATGCGGTCCGCATTGTTGATATGCAACCGCATAGTGTCATCGCATTTCTGATCTCAGCCACTTCTACAGGAGGTTTGCGATCCATTTGCGGCCCACAAACCTATTATGCAGTCGCATAATGGACCGCATTTCTTCACCTGGATTTGGCCAAACTAACTGTTGGACTTTGCTGTTCCCCTGAGCATTATGTGCTCCGCATGTTGGATTTTCGGTCCGCATTTTCAACTCTACGGTCGCATTATTCATTTTCTTGTCCTTTTGTGGCTTTTTGATCCCATTTCCATGTTTTTGGTTCCTCAAGCCTCATGCATTGCAAAACACCAAAATTACATAAGTATGTAATACAATTGCATTTAAAACGAGCTAAAATACAAGCAATTGGTATTAAACAATAGTGACTGTGGACGGTGTTAATTGTCACTATTACAAGCATGCATTTTCATTTATTTACCCTTCCTGAACAATCATTGCTATTTACTAAGAAACTAATCAACTTGTGAACTTTGAGCCTCGACCAATTTGACAAAACGTTACTCTCAGCTGAGTACCTTTGAATTCGACTTCAAGAACTCAACTTCTGTTAAATCTCACAATTCATGTGCCCTCACCAGAAAGAAAGTCCCAATCTCGCAATATTTACAATGACGACAAAAAGGGACCTATTCACAAAGACACTCACTCTCACAAAGAGTTTCAAGTGTTACAACACATCATACCATAAACTTGCCCCTATTTTAATTGGTCGCCTATTCAAGAACATTCGGTTGGAGATCCATAAGGACTTTTAAAGCTTGTAATATATGCTTAGTAAAGGGTCGGATAAACATTTGGGTACAAGTGGCTACACCCTCCTTGAACACTACTCACTTTTTTCTTTCTTGTTGCCCTTTTTTTCTCTTCAAACCACATAGCCCTCATTAGCTACTAGTCACCAACATCGAACCACCTTAAATAACTCTCTAATTTTCTTCAAGTCTCCATATTTATATATATAAAAATATTTCTTTTTCTTCTTTATTTTTTTATTTTTCTTATGGAGCTTGAAGAATTTCATTTGAATATTTTGAGGTATAATTTCCTACACTCAATGTACAACCTCGCCAATTTCCAACATGGCACCACACCCCCTACTTAGGCTTTTAGCGTCATTCTCAATGTTGAAGATGGGACGGGTTCACAAGATGGAATTATTTTACAAAAGGGGAAAGGTTTGTAATGAGGTGGCCAAAGAAAAGGTTAAAGGCTCAAATGGGGTAACTTGTGATAATGTCTATACAATTGGTAGCTTGAAAGGCTAACTGGGTTTTCAAATGACGCAAAGAATGCCTAAGGTCATTTCTCCAGCTAAATTTACTTATCATTAGCATCGAAAGACCAACCGGGCAAGTTCTAGATGACAAAATTAAACACAAGAATTTTTTACACAAAACTAACATACATGGCACATGAGCTGTTTGACTCAACATAGTTTTAGCTTCCGAGTCAACACCTGCCAACTCGGAGCTTTCATCATATTTCATGCATAATTCTAAGTAAACATAGAGTCAAAGAGCGAGCCTTAAGTTCACATAGATGATTAACCATAAAATATTTGTTGTTTTTTTTTTGTTTTTATATATCAGTGGAAGGGTACAGGTTATTTACATACATACATGCTTGAAACTAGAGACTTACACTAAACCGCTCAAAATGTTTCGTCCTACTGCCATGGTTCTACTATTACACCCTTGGAAAAGAACCCGGCGAAGAAAAACCAAGGGGGATTCATCGCTAATTACTAAATATGTACATGCATACAACTATCTACTTGTTTTTTGTTTACACAAGTTTATAGAAGAGTTAACGAGAAATTATATTATATAACACAAAAACATGTACAAAAGTTCTAGGAATACAAAAATATATACACTGGGCTATCCCACACCCAACTAAAAGGCATGCATTGTCCCCAATTCATAATAGTAAAAATAGAGTTCAGGGGCTCCCTTAGGCGCACTAAGCATTGTGGGAGTCGGAAGCCGGCTGGATGATGGTGGGGTCACCTTCTGATGCTGGAGTTGGGGCTGATGAAATCTCAGCCTGAGGGTTGACCTCCACTGATAGAGGAGGGATCTCCAACTATCCTGACACCGGAATTGGTGCCTGTGAGATGCTAGCCTCGCCTGCTGATGGCGGAATGGTCGATGATTTGGCTTTGGTGACAATATCTGATAGCGAATGCTCTATTGTTGTTTGAATAGCCGCTTCATCTTCCTCTTCTTCAGCTGTAGGGACAACAACCTGCTTGCCTTTCTCTTGAGGACCCTCATCCTCCTCGGACCATGACTTCTCACCAGTCTCCTCCTCGTCTGTCTCCTAAGCCTCCGACTCTGTAGATTGTCCAGAATCTTCCCCAAAAGGGATATCAATGTGTACAGGGGGAGCTGGAGTCAACGAATCCCCGACAGCCTGTGGCTCAAGAGCTGTCATCAATGTGGATAAGTCAAAATCTAACCTAGCCACGGACGTGCCCGCTCTTTGTTTTCCTTCCTTTGGTGTGAAGAAGGATTGATCGAACTCCAGCTTTTGCATTTTGTGGAGCTCAGTATTCAGTGTGTCAACCTTGTCATGGAGCTTGGGCAGGCCTCAAACCTCACCCCGCTCTACCTTCTCAAATCGTACCTCAATACGCGTTAGGCGATCCTCATAAAATGAATGTTGTTGTTGGAGTGTTGTCACTGAGTACTGGATATGAGTAAGGGCCTGTCTCATCAAAGTGAGGAGGTCCTTCAGTAGCCGGTCTACCTTTGCATTTGCATGCTGAGCTAAGAAACCTAGCCTCGAAAGGGCTGGCAGTATGGCAGAAGGCTGGGCAATAGTGGCCTGAGAGGTGGGATGTGTCGTGGAAGTGGATGCCACTGTGGCCGAAGGAGAAACAGGTAACTGGGAGTCTGAGATATCTGTATCAGTGGGAATTTCGATCTGAACCTCTGGAAGAGCAGTAGCTATCTGTGGCACCACGTCACCGATGCACGTGATATCAATATCCTTCAGCCTTTCCCAATATTATCATAATGTGGCAGTGAAGGGACTTGCACAGCCTTATTGAGGGTTGTGATCAAGCATGGGAATGGAATTGACGTGATTGTCTAGTTGGCTCGGACCCCTAACTCTCAGAATATAATGTCACCCATATCAATCTTGACCCTTGTCATAATGCATGCAATGATTAGAGCTTTCTCAATGCTTATGTCAGTCTCATTACGAGATGGTATCAAGAAGGAGGTAACAAAACTGAGCCAGAATCTACCCTCTCGTGTGAGATCTTCCTTGAATATCTTATGCATAGGGTCAATCCAAGCGGGGTCCCCTTTGCGATCACTGAGGCAATCCAAGAACGCTCACCATCTATGTTGTCCCATTTGGCCTCATACTCCGCTGTGCCCGGACTCCAGCTTCTAAAATATAGATCATTTATCGTTCCCTTGCCACAAAGCACAAACTTCCCCCGAACCATGACCGATTCACAGAAAACATTTTTACGCTTGTGATGAGTTGTTCTAGAGGCCCGGTAGGATGCATAGAACTCTCACACCATTGTTTCATTGTAATCATCAGGAACCTCAGTGAAGTATTCTTAGTTTCTATCTTTGATGTTCTCCAGTATGTGAGGGTACTGCTCCTGTAGTCCGTTCAGACTCAACTATTTATGTTCAAGGATTTTCCGTTTCGTGAGCCCTTCTTTATATAGACTCCTAGAGCATGTTACCTCAAAACGGAGCTGGAAATCATCTCCTCTTTTTCTTCTTCCCTCATTATGTAGGTCGACTGAGGGAAAGGTCTCCTCCTGATCAAACTTGGAGGGATGTTTTGTAATAGGTTGAGATGATTCTTGTCATGGACGTTTGGCTTGTTGTGCTTGATAGCCGGAGGAGTCCCTTTTTTTACCAGCAATAGATTTCTTGGAAGCCATATCTTTAAAGAAAAAAGGTGTGAGCGACATAGCAGACAACAAAAGAAAATATTACAAAGAAAGTCAAATATGCGACAGGTTATGCGGCCGCATAACCACTATACGAACTGCAAACCTGTTGCAAAATGCATGTCTGCTGAAAGGAATCAATTATGTTATGGGTTATGCTATCGCATATCGATTATGCGGTTTGCATAACCATAAAAAAAATTTGCACTTGCAAAGGTCATCACACTATGCGATTGCAAAACCCACCGCAGAGATGGATATGCGATCGTAGATTAGCCGTAAACAACAAGTTATATATGGCCACAGGCTGCCAGGGTATGCAGTGTCTTTGCAGTCCGCATAGTGGTTATGTGATCGCACAGCCTCCGCATTTTGTCATCTTCCTCAGGTCAACTAGGATTTCATATGCGGTAATGTTGCCGAGAGCAAATCAAATATGCGGTCTGCAAAACTCATCGTCCTTAAGGTTTTACCTCTACCCACTACAATGGTCACCCTAATTTAACTACCCAGTAAGCCCAGACTTAAACAATTATTCAAGACCCCCCCCCCCCCCCCCCATTACGAGAAGATAATCAAAAGAACGAGGAGGAAGAAAGAACAAACACAAAAGAAAACAACCAAAACAGGATAACACACAAAAAAAATTCAAACTAATCATTTACAGAGATGGAGTTGGGAAAGATAAACATACCACAACTGGATGAATGAGGAACAATAAAGGAGATGAATTCAACAATGGTAGTCTTTGTTCACTCTTTCAAATTCAGGCTAGCCGTTTTCCCTTATTCTTTTTCTTTTTGTTTTTTTTTTTGTTTTGTGTAAGTGTAAGTGTTTGTGTTTTAGTGTTGGTGTGCAGATGATGGGGTTGTGCGAAGAGGGTTGGGCTACTTACCTGTGAAAATGCGGTGGATAAGTTACCCCATAACACATTATGTGACCGCATAAGTTTTATGCGGTGGTTTCAACTCACGTTTCTCAACTTCCAAAATGCGGTGCATTTTTGCGATCACATAACTGGTATGCGGTCCGCAAAGTGCACATCCTCGCTGCATTTCAGCTACCAATTTTTGCTAAACAAACTGCCCAGGTTTGCGACAACTATGCGGTCCGCACAGTCAAATTGCGACTGCATGTGCGTAGCAGACATCCCATGGTGATTTTTCATACCTTTTATTCGCAATTTTACCTGTTTTATGACCTTTTTGAATCACTTGCACCCTAACACAAACTTTAAATTGCTCAATTTAATATGTCTAACAAAATTTAAAATTTAAAGGGTAAACTAATAAAAAAATGTTATTAGACATGGGTTGCCTCCCATGAAGCGCTTGATTTAACGTCGCGACACGACGAAGTTGACCTTTCTTTGGGTTCACTCATTGTTCGAGCATGGACCATCTTTGAGAGCCAACTTTTCCACCAAGTGTTTTTCTCCATATGTGCCCAAGTAGTGCTTGACTCGCTGGCCATTGACTTTGAAGGTTCGGAGCCCATCCTCCAATTCTAATTCCATAGCTCCAAAAGGGGATACATCTACCACCTTGAACGGGTCGGACCACTTCGGTTTGAGCTTTCCCGACAACAATTTGAGCGTTGAGTTGAAGAGCAAAACCAAGTCACCCGACTTGAACTCCCTTTTAAAGATTTTTTTTGTCGTGGACGAACTTCGTCCTTTCTTTGTACACAGCTGCACATTCATATGCATGGAAGCGGAATTCCTCCATTTCACTGAGTTTTCTTAACCTCAAATTTACAGCTTTAGCCCAATCCAAGTTAAACCTTTTTAAAGCCCACATGGCTTTATGCTCCAGTTCTACGGGTAGATGACAAGCCTTGCCGCAGATTAACCGGTAAGGAGAAGTGCCAATCAGAGTTTTGTACGCCGTTCGGTATGCCCACAATGCGTTATCTAGCTTCCTTGACCAGTCGGTCTTATTAGCATTAACAGTCTTTGCTAGAATATTATTTATCTCCTGGTTGGAAACTTCAACTTGGCCACTTGATTGGGGATGATAAGGTGTGTCCACCTTATGTTTGAAGCCATATTTCTCTAGTAGCCCCAAGAAAGCCTTGTTACAGAAGTGAGACCCACCATTACTAAGAATGGTTGTAGGAGTGCCAAACCGCGTCAATATCTTTTTCTTTAAGAATGCAGTCACACTCCTTGCATCATTGTTTGGTAAGGCAATTGCTTCAACCCGTTTGGACACATAGTCCACAACCACCAAGAGGTATTTCATACCACATAAGCTTATAAAGGGGCCCATAAAGTCAATTCCCGACACATCAAAGATCTCGACCTCCATCACAAAGTGCATTGGCATTTCATGCCTCTTAGAGATTGATCCTTGCCTCTGACATTGGTCACAAGACTTGACAATTTGATTGGCATCATGATAAATCGACGGCCAGTAATAGCCACATTCAAGTACCTTTGCTGCTGTTCGATTACCCCCATGCTAACTGATAGCTCAAATTACACCTGAAAATAGTGTAAGCCGTCGATTGTAAAATATTATAAACCCAACTAGGTTGGGGTCGAATCCTGAGAACAATAGGGAGACGATTAGGAATGTAAAAGAACTATCACTTATCGCGCAATTCCAAACTAATAGATTAAGGTTTTGAAAATGTTTAAAACTGAATGCGGAAATATAAACTAACCTAGAAAGTATGTAAAATGATCAATGGAAACAAGAATGAATGCATCTGGTATTACACTCAAGTAACGATCCAATGTATTTTACGATTTTACAAATATGAGCGAGTTTATGTTAATCAGCCACGGATAATAATTCATAATTAGCTTTTTCCAAAGAATAATAAGACTTCCTAATTGAATTATTCCTAACCCAATTAAGATATTAAGCACACCCGGATATGGCTACAAGTAGTTCAATCCTATCCCTAGGTAGAATCTATAAAATGAGGGTTAAAGCCTCAAGTTCTTGTTAATTAATCTTTCCCAACCCCAAATTAACTTTTCCAAACTTAATTTGGAGTTAAAGGGCGAGTCCTAGGGTTAGCTAATCCCTTTGGAAACATTAAAGAACAAGAATAATTAAAGTAACAATAACTCACTTCCTAAATATATAAAAATCATTCAATACATAAGCACAAGAAGGAATTTAATCCACACTTTAAATATGAATATTCCCATAAACAAGATTCAAGTGATGGAAACAAATACTACACATTTAAATATTCAATACAAATGAAGGAAATGAAGAAAAAAATATAAATGGGTAAGAAATCCTTACCCACAAGGTTGACATCTTCAAATCCCAAGTTTGTGTGCAAATCCTAGCTTCAAGACTTGTTCTTCTTTAGTCTCCAAGACTCAAAATATGTTTTACAATGCCAAAGATATGCCAAAATATCAGCTAGGTCAACTATATGTGATTTGGGAAGGACAAAATGTGATTTTACATTTCTATCCAGTGTTGATGCCCGATGACCGCACCTACAAGCAGACTACACATCGCAGGTGCGGTTCTGGGTGACTTAAGCACGTTCCACAGATGCAGACAAAATATCGCTCCTGCACTTTTGCAGGTGCATGAACCACTTCGCACGTGCGCTTTTGTACTGTTGAGCTTCATCCGAATGTGCGTTCAGTTCTCCGCAGGTGCGAGGTCGCATAAGCGTCTCAGAGTTTGCAGGTGCGGATTCATTCAACGTTTTGTGCATTTTTTCACCATTCTGTGCTCAACTCCACTCCAATTCAACACCAACCACTTCATGGCACCATTTCCCTAAAATTCGAGCAATACAGACTGTAAACGACCTTACGTTATCATTGAGGGATGCAAAATCTAACAAAAATAGGCTAAAACGAGTGGTAAAATCACCACGCATCAACACCCCCGACTTAAAGCGTTTGCTTGTCCTCAAGCAAATCAAAACCAATAACTCTATGAGGTTCTACAATTTCACAAGATGCATTACTAGCATTTACAAATCACATTCTCCAACTAAGAACTATACTTATGGATTTGGTTGGTACTAATAATTAGGTCCAAGTATGAATCATACCCGAATAGCTCCCTCATTTAAAAAAAACTTCAAGAAGTGCAAGGGAGCTTCAAAAAATATCAAGTGACAAGAATAAGCTTCAAGGAGTGACTCAAAAGCACTGTTCTACTACATATGTTCAACTCATTCATTTCCGGATATATCAATTTCACCAATACATCCTAATTCATGTGCCCTCACAAGAAAGAAAGTCCCAAAATCACCATATTTATAAGAACAACACAAGGGACAAATTCACAAAGACACTCACTCTCACAAAGAATTTCAAGTGTTACAACATATCATGCCATAGGCTTGCCCTTATTTTAATTCATCACCTTTTCAAGAACATTCGGTTGGAGATACCATAAGGACTTCTTAAGCTTGTAATTTAGGCTTAGGGAAGGGTCGGATAAACATTTGGGTACAAGTGACTATACCCTCCTTGAACACTACTCGCGTTCTTCTTTCTTGTTGCCCTTTGTTTATTTTCAAACCACATAGCCCTAATTGGCTCCTAGTTACCAACATCGAACCATTTTAAATACCTCTCTAATTTTCTTCAAGGCTCCATATTTATATATATACAAATATTTCATTTTCTTTTCTTTTTCTCCTTTTTTTAATTTTATTTTGGAGCTTGAATAATTTAATGTGAACACTTTGAGGTATAGGTTCCTACACTCAATATACAACCTTACCAATTTCCAACTTGATACCAAATCCCCAACTTAGGCGTTTAGCCTCATTCTCAATGTTCAAGGAGGGACAGGTTCAAAGGAGCAAAGTATTTTACAAAATGGGAAATGTCCAACGAAAAGGTTAAAGGCTCAAATAGGGTAACTAGTGATAATATTTATGCAACGGTAAGCTTGAAAGGCAAAAGAGGTTTTCCAATAACACAAAGAATGCCTAAGGTCATTTCTCCAACTAACCATAATTACCATTAGCAATGAAAGACTAACCGGGCATGTTCTAGATGATGAAGCAAACACAAGAATTATTTACACAAACTCTAACACACATGGCACATGGAATAGTCAATACGGATCAAGTTCACTTCTTAATTAGAGCATCTAGAGCAATATCATGCAAGCTAGTGGGCAAAGAGTCACTAAAAGAGCCAAAAATTTGTCACACAAATTATTCTTCACCATGCAACTTACTGGTTTTAATTCAAAACGAAAATTTGGAGGGGTACTCGTAATTCACATTTCACATAAAAGAGACTAATTTTTTTAGTACCAAATAATCCAAAAGTCTCATCCTAGAAAAACAAGACTAATGCCCTTAATAAAGTTATCACACCATCTATCATAGGGAAAAGTCACCCGGTTCACTTCAAAAAAGTTCCTGGGGAAAGAATTGTAGCCTAAAGAAAACCCAAGGAAACACTACCATAGAGATAAAAATAAATGAACAAAACTACTAAAGATAATACTAAAATAAAATCAATTAATACTAAAGTAGAAAAAATAATACAACTTAAAAGCTACTAAAGAAAATAAGTAAAGAAAGAAAAATAAAAATAAACTAATCACACCAAGCTCAGCAAGAGCACATGACGTAACAAAATAAGCCCGTCAAGGGCACACAATATCCATACAATAAAGAAGACCGACAAGGGCACATCAACAAAGTCATAGTACAAATACAATATGCTCCTAAAGCCACCCCAACTAAATATATTGTCGTGTCCCCACTGCACACTATCAAAAATAAAGAACAATAGTTTGAGGGTCTCCGTGAGGTCTTCATCAGACTAGCAGACTGCAGGAGAAAAGGTTAATCAGTGATGCTGAGAGCTCTCGCCATCAACATCCTCCTCATGATCATCATCCTCAGCATCTGTCATGAACGAGTACTCCTCGCTATCCTCGTCATCGTGAAATGGTATCCGCCTTCTCGGTTGTACCTATTTAAAGATTTCTTTAATCCCTCTCCACATTTTTATCGTGAATTTGCCCTTGTTTTTGTTCTTCTCCTTTTCTTTGTCAAAATATGACTTGAGGTCGACATGCGCCTTGGCCAAGATGGTGTAGGAGGTATCGAGATGGGCAACAGATGCTGCCATCTTAGCATGCGTATCGAAGTAAGTCTGTATCTCAGCTCTTGAGAAATAGTCAGGTGGGGGCTGGGAGTGTGAGGGCTCACTAGGGAGTTGTGACACTAACTCCCAGATGGATGCTAGCTGGGAGTTCATCTCCCCAGAAGGTCCTTCATTTGGGGCAGTCTGTGAGGAGGATCCGGCCTCTGCAGTAGTGGTGGTGACATTCCTTTTTTTACTTTTCAGCACACTACCTACACGTGTCTCTCTCAGTGGATGGAATGGCTTGTCTGCCAGTATCTAATGCTCTCGCTCTCATTCATCAACCTATGAACGCCGATATATCTCTGTAATCAACGATGGGAAAATCATAGATGTGCCACTCTAAAGCACGTATTCCTTTAGTTCCCGCACCATGTAGTGGCCGACATTCATATAGATGTCATCCAGGATACAAGAAATCATCAAAGCCCTGGCATATACGACATCAGACACATTCCCCGAAGGGGATACTCTGCTCGTGATGAAATAGTACCACATCTTTGCTTCAACAGTAAAATCACAATACTCGATGCCCCTCTTCCTGGTAGCCCAGCTCACCCTATGACCCGGAGGATACAACTTAGTAACTAGTCAACCACCATTTTCACATGTGTCTTTTTCTTGCACAGGCTCGAGCGGATGATTTGGGAGCCCATAGAAATCATTTATCTCTTCATCACCAAATTTCAATGTCTTTCCTCGTATGGTGATTTCATGATTCTGGAAGTGAGTCTGCCTCAGGTTGGCATAGAATTCTCTCACCCATTCTTCATTAGCCTTCCATTGATCTGGAGCGAATCAGGTCCAACCGCTTGCAACTAGCCGGCCATAGAAATCAGGAAGAATCTCCGTCAATTTGTCCATGGAAATCCCTTTCTCAAGTATTAGTTTCTTTGTGAGGAGATCATCATAATACCGGCTCTGGCATGCAGCATATAACAATCTCGAAGTATCAAAGTTCTCCTCCACATTTTCTTCCATTTCATGACTCAAATGGGGATTTTCTGTCATGTTTGGATCCATCTAAAGCACAAAGTATCTTCAAAAAATTAAAACGAAGTTAGTCAGGCAGTAGAATCTTGTTAAGCATATTAAAACACTGCAATTAGGCCAAATAACCAAATTGAACGGGCCTGGGAAGGCCAAATTGCAAACTCTCTATTTTTGGCAGAACTACACAGTTTCCGCACCTGCCGAACTTTAATCGCAGGTGCGGTTGCGCATCTGCGGACCAAGAGGCGCACCTGTGGAACAATGGGTGCACTTGCAGTGAAGGGCTCGCAGGTGTGAAGCCGTACCTGTGGAAATTCTCTTGCACCTGCGTACTGTCGTCCCAAGGTGCAACTGCCTCGAACTTTTTAACCATTTTTAATTTGGGCTTGGTTTTTGTCCACTAATCCGTACTCAAGACTTCCAGATTAGTGCACAAAACTTAATACTAACTCCATTAACACTGAGGTTGGGATACTTAGCACTAAATTTTTGTTTATACGATTAGTCGAACACTTTGCGGGAATTTAAAATTCACTCTCTCCTCACAAGAATTGGGTTCTCAAAACAGCCCCACAATTTGTTGCTTCACTAAAGCCAGCACACATTTCCTACACTCAACTAAATCCTCACTCGAATTCTACCCTAAATCAGAAGGGTCGTGGGAATGAGGGTAAACGGCCATGAATGGCTTGAACAAGACAGAACCAACACAAGGAAAATAGAGTAGGGGCAGATGAATAACAGAGCAGAGCTAGGGGGAGTGAAAATACCTGTGTCTCTTGTGATCTTCAGCATGAGATATTACTGTACCTGCGTTTGCGCACGTGTGAGAAGCCAACCACACATACGTGAAAGTGCGCACATGCACTTCAGAAACTACTGCTGCAGTGTCGCACCTGCAAAACTTTTACCGCAGGTGCGGAATCCCTGGGCTCAGCAAATGTTTTTTGGACATTTTTGCGATCGCATCTTTTTCTCGCACATACAACTCTGCGATATCATTTTGCACTGGCCTCCTCGCAGAGTTGGTTAGTATGTTTTCCAGCCTTTTCATTTCTCCTTTTGCATTGTATTTGGCCACCCGGTCACCCAACCTGCTCAAATCCACTCCGAAAATTATGAAAATTGGTAGATCGGTTAGAAAAAAATAATAAGCTATTCTAAAAAGGAAACTTCCAAAAATGACCAATTTGTTTTTTAAAATTATGGGTTTCCTCCCACCAAGCGCCACATTTGATGTCGTGGCACGACGCAAGTCAACTTTACCACTTTTCTCGCCACTTTGATGATATGAACTAGGCACCTAGATTTGAATCAAGCTTGTGACCAGGCAGTGGGGGGTGGTAAGTATATGATCAAGCCAATCCTCAAAATTTTAATTTTGCACTTCTTGTCTTTCATGCGAGGTATGTCACATTGCTTTCTTGTTTCCTCAACTTATAAGATGTATGGTATGAACTTTTCCTCCTCACAATCCTCCATTGATCCGTGTTGTTCAACTTCCGCATCACCATATAATTCCAATGTTGAAAAATGATTGGAATGTGCCTACAAATCTCTAAGTTGCAAATTTGTTCTGATTTGGACATCCTCTTTTTCTCCCGAAGTAGAGTCAATTTCAACGCTATTTTCCATCACCCCGATTGACTCTAGTTCCATATTTTTCTCGGCATCACAAACACTCATGGAGTCGGTTGGCAGATTTTCAAGTCTTGATTCCTCAAAGTAAATCTCACTCTCACCCTCGGAGTTGGACTCCTCTCGGCTTTCATCCACACTTTCAACTTGAGAAGCATGATGAGCCTCCATCAATGCTTGCATTTGATCCTCCAAAGTGCGGATGTGCTCATCATTTTGAGTCACTTCATGTTTCAAGCCGTTGAGTGCAAAGTTGTGCTTTTCCTCATTTTCAATAATGGCCTTCAACATGAGCATCATCCTATCATTTTGGGCATTTTAGAGTTCTTCTTGGTTTTGTTCAATTAGCAAGGAAGAACTTTCAACTTCAACCTCCAAGGAAGGTTCTTGTCTATCACCCACCTCCAAGGATTTTTTAACCCTTGAAGCTTCAATCATTGCATCCATTTGTGAGTGCAACCTTTGTATGGGGCTGAGTGTTGGCCAGCTAGGATTTCACATATCCAGAAGAAGAAAGTCGCAGGAATGAGGATGTTGAGATGGATGTGTGGACACACTAGGCTGGACAAGATTAGGAATATTGATATTCGGGAGAGTGTGGGAGTGGCTTCGGTGGATGACAAGATGCGGGAAGCACGACCTAGATAGTTCGGACATGTGTAGAGGAGAAGCCTAGATGCCCCGGTTAGGAGGTGTGAGCACTTGGCTTTGGAAGGTATTCGTAGAGGTAGAGGGAAGCCTAAGAAGTTTGGGGTGAGGTGGTCAGACAGGACATGGCGCGGCTCCAGATTTCCGAGGACATTGCTCTTGATAGGTTAGAGTGTAGTCGAAAGGTTTTCCTCTTTGTCCCAGTTTCCCTCTTTGTTCCGACGTGTATGATAGTGTTTTGTCTAGCACTGCCAGTGATTTATGTTGTGTTTTACACTTTTGCATAATATTTGTGTTACTGTTTTTCCATTTATTTGTTATCTCTCACGTTGTTGATATTATTTTCCGGGTTTTGTTGTCCCAGATCTATTGTCTCTGAGCCGAAGGTTTCCCGGAAATAGCCTCTCTACGCCCTCTGGGTGGGACTAAGGTTTGTGTATACTCTACCCTCCCCAGACCCCACTGGTGGGATTTTACTGGGTATGCATTAACAAAAAAAACTTCCTTTGATATTGTTCCAATTGTTGCCTCATTTTTTTCTTGTAATGAGCTGGCATCTCGTGATTTCTCGACCCTTAGTGCAGCATCAGCCTCGTGCACTTGAGAAGGATTAGCCTCCGGTGTTTTCCCCTTGGGTGCCGCCACTTCTTCGGGGACTGATGGATTTTGGGCCACAAAAAGTTCGTGTTCCTCAGGCTCATCCCTGAGTTGGAGGAGTGAGTCCGAGTCGAGTACTTGAAAGATGGAGGTTTCCTTTGGCTTGCGAACCATCCTCCTTCTTGGTTTCTTTTTCTCCGAGATCGGGGAGCTTAGAGCCCTCCTCATTTTCCTCTCTCCGACCTACCATACTGAATAGTCAAGCCCTATCCCTGACTGTGGGCCTGAGCTCGCCGTTCTTAGACAGACTTACAAAAGAAAATAAAGGGAATAAGGACACAGTACTGGAAGAAGAAGCTAAATACGACTTGATAAGGGGGTATTGATAAAGTCTACGTGTTGTTTCGCGTCCAAGAATAGTTAACCGGCGGCTGAAAGTAATTATGACATGATTGGCGAGACGTTTTGAGTTTTTTGTTGTTTCTGACACGGCGTATCAAAGTAGGAATCGGGGAGCTCTTGTCGTTTCTCTTCAACTAATTCTCTGATAAAAAAGTGGACTATATGTATACGAGTGGAAATAGGTTCATGGTACACCCCAGTCTCCGTTAAGCTAAGCCAAGCTCGAGACATACTGAGATGGGACAAAAATTGAGACAAGGGCCTCATCGAGTCGGAATCCCGAGGCATGATGCACGCCCTTGAGAATATTGAGGTCGTGGTATGGTATCAGTCTTAGCCCTGAACGACCTATAAATCATTTCTGAGAAATCTCGCACGACGAATAGAAGGCCGTAATATTCGCGACCGGCCATATATCACAGCAGGGATCTTGGCATGTATCAATGGAGAACTATCAACCATATAATGAGAAGATTTTTTACCTTTTATTGAGTTGTACCTAGAGTAGGACTCCCTTACTATATAAAGGATTTCTGATAATTCATGACAAACATTGTATCACAAATTCCAAAGAAATATATTTTTTTTTCTCCGTTATTTAGCTCTTATTCCTATTCATCATTGTGGGTTATTGTGAGCCCGGATCAAGGGCGAATATTTCAGTAAGGCTAAAGCCATCCTGCTTGCATGTATTGAATTCATTTTATCTTTGCTTGTTCAATATAATTCAATTTATCTCTTTGTGTCAAATTAACCAGTGTATCCTCAAAACCACTTACAAATTTAATTGTTATCTCGTTTTTGGGTTGAACAATCATTTTTGAACGTTTTTGTTTTCCTTTACAAGTATCACAATTCTTACTCTAGATTATTTTTGTCAAGCACAAAAGAAATTACGTAGCTAGAAGATGTCACAAAGTTATGGTGCAAATTGTTTTATTATAATCATTTTAGATGAGGATGTATCATGTATGTCATTGTAAACGTTGATAAATAGTATACTTTGTCTTTGAACTTATATTGGTTTTTATAATTAAAAAATAGTTGTGAATGAACTAGGTCTCTTGAGAATGATGATTAGAAGCTTGAAGTTTATTCCTAATGCAAGTCGAATTTTTTTAAGGATTTGCTCTGTGGGCTACAAGCATCATGTCGGCCGGAAAAATTCGTGGTCAACGAGGTTTCATTAATATAGTTACACTTGCACTGAAAAGATGGATGGAAAAATAAAGTAAGGAGTGTGGAGTTGGAAACAAATAAGAAAATCGAATCCTAGAAATATTATTCCTCTTAACCGAAATATTCTAGGTTTTGGAACATTAATTGAAAAGGCTGTGGCCAATCCCACTCCTATATCAAGCATTCAGTTGCTGGCACTTGACTTGGAGACACACAATTCCATTTCATACAATCATAACAGTTACTCTTGGAAAATAACAATTCACAGCAAGAAGGTGCTTCTCAGGACTCATGCTGAGTGTCACGACCCAAAATCCCACCATAAGAGTCGTGGTGGCACCTACTTTCTAAGACTAGGTAAGCCTATCACAAGAGGAAATCAAACAAGATATAACAACTTAATATTAAATAAAATTAAGAAAATGCTACAACATAGCCAATATGACAGTCCAACAATCATAATCCCAGAATCCGGTAATATTGAGTCATAAGCTCTATATGGAATAGATAATAAATCTCAACTATACATCACTGTTTGGGAAAACATAAAAAGTAGGAAAGGAGTAACTGAGGCTTGTGAGAGAAACAACATGTATACCTTGAAGTCTCCAACAACTCAACACCAATCAATAATGGCCAACACAATATGAGGAACCTGGATCTGCACAAAAAATGTATAGAAGCATAGTATGAGTACACCACCGTAGGTACGCAGTAAATATCAAGACTAACCTTGGTGGAGTGGTGACGAGATAAAAGCCAAGACAATCACTAGTCATATAACCTGTACAAAATATCAATATAAAACTGAAAACGGAGAATATAACAGAACAAGTACCAATCAAGAGTGTGGCATATGGTAACATGGAAAATCAACCAACAACTCATAAAAATTCATAATGAAATCATTGAAGGAAATAAAAAGGAAAATTAGGGTATGTTCAAAACATCAACCCATTCCAACATATGAGTAACATCAAGGATCATCCCAGAATACCATATAACATCATCAATAAGCTACCCTTATGTCGCCGCATGATCATCACAATTAAATATTTATTATTATATTCCTACACGGGCATAGCCCCCTTATTTCGCCTCATGTACATCAATAAATATCATCTTTATGTCGACACATGCATGTCGTTCCAACTGTATACTCGATACAACAACAATCAACCCGCATCACAAGTCCACATCTGCTACAATATCACAGAAAGAAACAATATCTCCAAGTCACATCAAGATATATCCCACAGCTCACAACGAGATACAATAACATGCGCATAGTACACGATGCAGGGAAATATTCAACAATAAGGCATGTTCATATAGAAAATAACCCCAATTCAATGCATATCAATAGCCTAATGTCTAATTTGATCACAAATAACACATATGCTCGGGTACACACTTGTCACTTCATGCACATGTTGTTTCACACAGCACAAATAATACAATTTTAACCAAATCCTAAGGGACAATTTATGCTACACAAAGTTAGTTAAGATACATACTTCAAATAGCCCCAACCAATATTCTAAAAATTCTTTTCTTTTAAAATTCTCCTCTGATCGGCTCAAGTCTAGCACAAAAAAGTCATAATGGTATCAAACAACACAAGAGAAACCAATTTCAATTAATAAAGTTAAGATCTTTATCGATTCCCAAAAAGTAATAAAAAAGTCAACTTCGGTTTTGTCCGATCAAAACACAATACTACCCACAACCCCAGGAATCCAAATATGTGACTAGTTTAAAATCCGAGTCTAAATTGACTTTCAAATATCAAATTTTTATTTTTTTAGATATAGTAAAAAATCCCAAGAAATTCTCTTCAAATCTAATGTAACGAACCGATCGGTTATTTTGTGTATTATAGCCTAGTTATCTTATTTATTAGTTCTTCTGAGTTCATTTTTGGCTATGTGACTTATCAGGATAGTTGGTTTAATTTCGGAGGTGTTTTTGAGTGAATTGCGACACTTAATCTCAAAATTAAAAGATTAAGTTGGAAGAGTTGATCGAAGTTTGACTTTTGTGTAGATGACTCCGGAATAGAGTTCTGATGGTTCCGATAGCTTTGTACAGTGATTTTAGACTTAGGCGTATGTTCAAAATTTCAATTGGAAGTCCGTAGATTTATTTGGTACAAACTGGCAAATGTTGGAATGTTTAATGTTTGGACGGTTGAGGGGTTTGATCGAGAGTTGAGTTTGTTGATATCGGGTTTGGATTTTGGTTCTAGAAGTTGGAGTATATCCGTTAGGTCATTTATGACTTGTATGCAAAGTTTGATGTCATTTAGAATTTATTTGATATGATTTGACATACGTTTTAGAAGTTTGAAATTCATTAGTTTCATTAGGCTTGAATCAATGTGTGATTTGTAGTTTTGGTGTTGTTTGATGTGGTTTGAGGATTAAAGGAAGATTGTATTGTGTCTTAAAATTTGGTGGTATGTTTGGATGGAGTCGTGAGGTCCTCGGGTGAGTTTCAGATGGGTTAAAAAATTAATTTTTGGACTTAATACATTGTTGAAGGTGTGAGGCTTCTAGTGTAACCGCATCTGCGGTGGGCTAGGCCGCAAATACTAAATCGCAGGTGCGTCTATTGGCTTGTAAAAGCAAGATTAGAAGGCCTGGTGGAAGTCGGCATATGCTGACAAATTGATCGCATGAGCAGTGTTGGCGGGGGGCTGTTGAAGGTCGCAGGTACGAACATGGACCGTATCCGCGAGCCCGCATATGCGGATAAGGACCGTAGAAGTAGAAGAGGACAGGCAAGGTCAGGGATCGCAAGTGCGGAGGAGGTTCCGCAAGAGCTGACACAGAAGGTGGATTTAAGCTGTAGAAGTGGAAGGTAAATGACTTACGTGAAAAGCGCATGCGCGCAACTTCGAGAGCATAGGAAATATGGGGCGCATATGCAAAAATGCTGGACAAGATATTAAATCTGACGGTTTCATTGGTTATCTCATTTTTGGAAAAGTGGGACTCGGTCTAATGTCAATATTAGGAGATTTTTTCATCCCAATTGAAGAGGTAAGTTATGTTTATTCGGTTTTTGTATTAGATATTGAATAATCATTTATTATTACACCTTATTTTCCTGAATCTAAGATAGAATTTTGGCATTTTGGACTATGTTATTGGAGAGTGGAATTTGAAAATTTGAGGGTAGATTTGTGGTTGGAGTTGGATGACATTTGTATAGTTGGACTCGAAATTGAATGATTGTTCTTAATTTGTCAATTTTGTCGGGTTTCGAGGTGCGGACCCAGAGTTCACTTTTTTCTTTGAGTTAAAGATCTTAGCTTTGTTTTTTGGAATCACTTCTTATGGATTTTGTTGATGCGATTGCGTTATTTTGTCTCGATTCGGGTTTTCCGGAGGTTGATACACGGGGGAAGGGCTTGTTAAATGAGTGATTTGGCTTGCTAGAGGTAAGTATCTTATCTAAACTTGGTTGAGGCTCTAGTTGCCTGAAATATTTTTTGATAGCTACGTGGTATTAGTGGCACATATGTGGGGGATTGAGCCCACATGCATGCACCCGACTACTATTTGTATGCTCGAGGTAGTACTTAGGCTATGACGTGCATTGAATTGATTGCTAAGCTTCAAGATGAGATGTTTCTCCTATTCGTACCCCGATGTGAACTATTTGTACCACGTTTGTGATTTCATTGAGATTATTTTCCCGATTGAACCTTATAAACTGCTATTTCATGATGAAAATGTTTGTTTAGCTGTGATAACATGCATTGCACATTCGTATGATATAACATGTTAGTTATACTAGTCCAGGATTATTAAACTTAATAGTCATTGACCATGTACATGTATTTATGTATAATTTGTTTCTATGAGTTATGTCCTTCACTAGCAGCCTGTGACCACGTCGGGCAGTTTGTGATAGCTGGCATGTGAATTGTCCGTACAATGCGTGAGTTATCTGTGTGGATCCTGATATTGATATTATTATGACGTGAGTTGTTCGTGCACCACATGTGTTTTCCTTGTGGTTAGCACATTAGTTGTCCGTGAAGCATGTGAGTTATCCGTCCAGCTCTTGGATATGGATCCATCACACTAGGTTACTCTCTCATATTTCTCTCTTGATGGTGTACACGTGGATATTGAAAAAAAACTTATCAGTGGTATGGTACAAATACAGAAAGGTTAAGGAAAATCTGGACAGTGTTTTGTCCGGGCATGCATTTCATCTTTAGTTGAAATTTTCATGGTTAGTTACCTGATTTACATGAATATAATATTTATATCCTATATAATTTGTTGAATAGAGAACTTGAGTACTTTCACACACAAACACACATAGAGCGTTCTTTTTGTGCTTTATGACCTGATTACATAATTATTCAATACTTGTTAAATTGATGAAACTGTAAAGGTTATTGTAAGTATCATTTATAATTGTTGCTTATCTTACCTTGCCGAGGTTAGTTACGATACTTATTGAGTACACTGAGTAGGTTATACTCATACTACACTTTGCGCTTAATTTTGCATATCCAGGTGTTGGGACTAACTATCAGTAGCAGCATTGCTTGTTGAGCTGAGTATCGAGAGATGAGGTAGAGCTACATTTTCCGCTTGCATTTTTTACTTGTCTTTTCTTGTGTACTGTTGTTTTTATTTTAGACAGTATTGTTATATAGTTTTCAAACTTTTATTCCATTGCAGAGCTCATGACTCTATATTTACCAGTTTCTAGGGGATTTATCTTGTATTAGCGGTATTTTGTAATATTGAGATTTCAGACTTATGCTATTTCTATATATTTATGTTATTTTGGTTCTATCTAGTTACATTCGACTTGCCTATAAAATGTGCTAGGCACCATCACGACAGGTTGAGATTTTTAGTTGTGACATCTAGATGTTAAAATTCATAAATAATCATGTTATAATGTCAAAATTGAATCAAAATCACTTACCCAATAGCTTTCTATGAAAATAACATCCTAAAAATTGCCTCCCACCGAGTCTAGTTCTCAAAATTTTATAAAATGAGACTAAGTCCCAAAATTCCAAATATATGTCAAGCTGAAGAAGTCGCTTTTGGAGCCTTGGGTTCGCAAATGGGACATCAGCAAATATGACCCTTGTCTCGCAAAATTTGTAACAGCCTGGCCGGTCGTTCCGTTTCCACCATATCTGCATTTGTTATATAACGCTATCCTATTTTTGATGTGTTGGGTCAGTTGGTTTGGGTCCGGAATTGTTATGGTGAGAGTTTAGACATTTACCCTTTTAAAATAGCCTAATAGCGGAGAAAGTCAACTGAGAGTTGACTTATTGGTAAACAACTTCGGAATACGGATTTTGTGGCTCGGATAGCTTCGTTATGTGATTTGGGACTTAGGAGTGTGTTCAGAATATTTTTGTGATGTCCGGTGTAGAATTTTTCACGTCCCGAAATCCCACCATCGGGTCGTGATGGCGTCTAACGTTGAACCCGCTAGACAAGCCAACGTGTATAGTTAAACTAGCATAATAATATCAATTTAACAGAATAAAGTAAAACGGTTCACAATTAAACAACAAAAATAAATATGGGTTCAAGCTAAGTAAAGACAGCATAATACAACGACGCATAATTTCCCAAAACCTGGAGTCACAAACTCACGAACTGTCTATAAGAGTGCTAAACAAAAGTCTGAAAGGAATTACATGACTGTCTCTAAAACTAGAGGAAAATAAACACGACAGAAGCGAAGACATAGGGATGAGAGAGATGCCAAGGCCCACGAACGCCAGCAGGTATACCTTGAAGCCTCTATGACAAGCTGGAAGAAACTCCCACTAATGATGTCCTACGGGTCAGCACAACCAACCCTATGTACTGGTAAGTGCCTAGCATAACCGCGGCGAAATAGTGACGAGACTAGAACCAGACTACCAAATAAACCTGTGCAGTTCATATATATATATATATATATATATATATATATATATACACAACGGAAAAGAAATACAGGGAGAAAACAATCAATAAAGGAAGGGTAACATGCAGCGGGGAAATAACAGTTTCATATAAGAAATCTCCAATAAGGAAAAGAACAACAAGGCCAGAATATCAACAAGGATCAGAAATCACAAGCTTGCACGGCACCACCCTTCGTGTTTTTACTCTTGCCCTCACCAATCAATCATATAAATAATCATGTTCACGGCATCACTCTTCGTGCTTTTACTCTCTTTCCTGACAATATAATAAATGAATATCTGTACGGAATGGTACATCGTATGGCAAGGCATCACCCTTCGTGATTTCCAGTCTTTCCTCACAATATCGTACAATGCACGGCATCACCCTTCGTGCTTTAATGCTCTTCCTCACAATCGTAAATAGTGCACGACATCACCCTTCGTGCTTTAACACTTTTCCTCACCCAAACAACAATCACAAACAAGGGCAAGGGAGTAAACAGAATAGAAATAAAAACACCGGCAAGGAACCATCAATTAAACAATTAAATCCCGATGAGGGAACACTAATTAAACAATTAAATCCCGGCAAGGGAACATCAATTAAATAATTAAATCCCGACAAGGAAACAATAACAGTAATCTCAACATCCTAGCAAGGGAGACAATATCAAAAGCAACAATGACCTGGCAAGGGTATAATTTAGTAACTCTTTCTCTTTCTTTCACTTTCATTTCGTAATTTACTCTATTACTTGAGACAATGCTCCAAAGGATTCAATTATCTCATATATCTTCACCATTCGTGCTACAATCTGAGCCAATGCTCCACAAGAAATAAATAATCTCATATATCTTCATCATTCGTGTTACAATTTGAGCCATTGATCCAAAGGAGTTTAAAGATTACAATTCCCTTCACATGCTCTTCACAACATATAGAAATCATCAATTAACCATGGAAATTACAACAAAATCAGAATATTCGCAATATAAGAACCCACGGTCATGCTAGACTTCAATGTATAGATTCTCGTCACCATGCCTATGCATCGTATTTGACAATTAGCAAGTAGAAAATAATACTCAACTCCTATTCCCTCAAGCTAAGGTTAGACCAAACACTTACCTCGGGACCAAAATATAACAATCAACCCTCTAACACCGCCTTTCATTTAGAATTCAACTCCGGAATGGTATTATCTAGACATAATCAACTGAAGTATATCAATAAGGATTCAATGATTCAATTACATAGCCTAATTACCCATTTCCATGCATTCTTCCAAAATAACAAAATTCGACTCGCTGCCCGCTTGGTCCAAACACGAGGCTTGGACAAAAACCATGTCACCCATTCACCCACGAGCCCGAATATATAATTTGTTTTCAAATTCGACCCCAAAACGAGGTCCTAATCAAGAAAATTCAAAAGGGCCTAACCCTACCTAAATTCCCAATTTTCTACTCTAATTTGCATGTTTTAGGCTTATGAATTCATTAGATATAGATGAAAAATGAAGGAAACGAGTTAAAATTTACTAACACAAGAAGTTTTGGTGAAAGAAGGCATCAATGGACGCCTAAGGACCTTCGAGAAGAAGAAGTTTCTTATGATTTATAAAAATCCCGTAGCTACTGGTTCTGGAAATATTTGTATACCACTAGGCAAAATTGCCCTTCGTGTTCGCGGAAGTGAGGTCGCATTCGCGAAGGGTAGACTGGGCAAGCCATCGTGTTCGCTGAAGAAAGAATGCGAACGCAAAGAGTAAAAAGGCTGGGGTCCAGAAGTTGACTTACGCGAACGAGTGGGACATCACGCAAACGCGATGAAAGGGACCTGTAAAGATACGCGTTTGCGGTCAACTGTACGCGAACGCGAAGAGGAAAAGAGGGCTAAGCACTCAGGGTCAAATAAGTCTACGCGTTCGCGAGGGAATGGATGTAAACCCGATGAAGGAAAAGCTCAAAGCTTCGCGAACGCGGAACAGGGGTCACGAATGCGAAGAACAAATGGACCTGCAACTGCTGAAGCCAAAAACCAGCAATCTTCCTAAGTTCAAAATTACTCCGAGACACATCCGAAACATTACCGATCCGTCGGGGCTCCTAACAACTCTCATACACTAACTCAACAACATCCTACAAACTTAACCGTGCGATCAAATCGCCAATATAACATCAAAATCAACGAATCAAACCTCAAAATCACTAGTTTTCCTTTAAACTTCATAAACTTTCAAATTTATAGTTTTAAGTCCGAAACACGTCAAACGACGTCCAATTTCAACCAAACCTCACAGAAATATCATAAACCACATATAAGACCTGTACCGGGCACTGGAACAAAAATACGGGCCCGATACCAACATGTTCTAACGAATTTTCATTTCACTTTTCTTTATAAATTTCAGAAAAATAATTTTACTCAAAAATTCATTTCTCGGGCTTGTGACCTCGGAATTCAATTCCGGGCATACGCGCAAGTCCCATATTTTTGTACGACTCTCCGGGACCGTCAAATCACGGGTCTGGGTCCGATTACCCAAAATATTGACCAGTGTCAAATTTACTCATTTTAATATAAAATCTTAGCATTTTTCACAGAATATCATATTTATGTTGTCCGGCTACGTGCCTGTAGTGCACACGTAAATCAAGTCAACTACAGATGAGGTTTTCAAGGGTTCGGAAGTACGGAATGGGTAATGAAATTGGTGATGACCCTTTGGGTCGTCACATTCTCCACCTCTAAAGAAATTGTTCGCCCTCGAATGGACAGAAGAAGAAAGTACGTGAGTCGGGGAATAAATGAGGGTAACGACTCCGCATATCGGTCTCGGACTCCCAGGTCGATGCCTCAGGAGGCTGACCTCTCCATTTAACACGAACATAAGGGAAACTCTTGGATCTCAACTGACGAACCTGCCCGTCTAGAATAGCTACCGTCTCCTCCTCATAAGATAAGTCCTTGTCCAACTGGACAGTGCTAAAATCTAACACGTGGGATGGATCGCCGTGATACCTCCGAAGCATGGACACATGAAATACTGGATGTACGGCTGATAAGCTAGGTGGCAAAGCAAGTCTATAAGCCACCTCTCCCACTCGATCAAGAATCTCAAACGGAACAATGAACCTAGGGCTAAGCTTGCCCTTCTTCCCAAGTCTCACCACGCTCTTCATAGGCGACATTCGGAGCAATACTCGCTCAGCAAACATGAAAGCCACATCTCGAACCTTGCGATCTGCATAACTTTATTGCCTGGACTGAGCTGTATGAAGCCTATTCTGAATGATCCTGGCCTTGTCCAAGACCTCCTGAACCAAATCTGTACCCAACAACCGAGCCTCTCCCGACTCAAACCATCCAACCGGAGTTCGACACCACCTACCATATAAAGCCTCATAAGGAGCCATCTGGATACTCGACTGGTAGACGTTGTTGTAGGCAAACTCTGCTAAAGGCAAGAATTGATCCCATGATCCTCCAAAGTCAATAACACAAGCTCAGAGCACATCCTACAATATTTGAATAGTCCGCTCGGACTGTCCATCCGTCTGAACTGCTCTCCAGAAACGCAAGGTAAACTGCGCGCCGTGGTCCGAAATGATAGATATCGGTACACCATGAAGGCGAACAATCTCCCGGACATAGATCTCAGCTAACCTCTCGGATGAATAGGAAACTGCCACAGGAATGAAATGCGCTGACTTGATCAGCCAATCAACAATGACCCAAACCGCAATGAACTTCTTGCGGGTCAACGGAGACCAGTAACAAAGTCCATAGTGATCCTCTCCCACTTCCACTCGGGAAGCTCAATCCTCTGAAATAAACCACCAGGCATCTGATGCTCATAATTAACGTGTTGACAATTCAAACATCCTGCCACATATGTGACAATATCCTTCTTCATTCTACGCCACCAATAATTCTGCCACAAATCCTGATACATCTTCGCGGCGCCCGGATGAATAGAGTAGCGGGAACTATGGGCCTCCTCTAAAATCAACTCTGGAATCCCATCAACATTGGGCACACAAACTCGCCCCTGCAATCTCAAAACACCATAATCATCTAAAGTCACATGCTTTGTGCATCCGCGCTGCACCATGTCTCTAAGGACACACAAATGGGGATCATCAAATTGCCAATCACGGATACGCTCCAATAATGAAGAACGAGCGACCGTACAAGCCAACACTACACTAGGCTCAGAAATATCCAACCTCACAAATCGATTGGCCAAAGACTGAACATGCAAAGAAAGCGGCCTCTAACTGATCGGAATAAAAGCAAGACTGCCCATAATAGCTGACTTCCTACTCAAAGCATTGGCCACCACATTGGCCTTCCCCGGGTGATATAAGATAGTGATGTCATAGTCCTTCAGCAACTCCAACCACCTCCTCTGCCTCAAATTCAACTCCTTTTTCTTGAACAAGTACTGAAGACTCTTATGATCCGTGAACACCTCACACGCCTCGCCATACAGACAGTGCCTCCAAATCTTCAATGCGTGAACAATGGCTGCCAACTCCAAATCATGCACTGGATAGTTTTTCTCATGAATCATCAACTACCTCGAAGCATAGGCAATTACCTTGCCATCCTGCATAAACATTGCACCAAGCCCAATACGGGAACCATCGCAATAGACTGTATAAGGCCTTGAACCTGTGGGCAAAACCAATACCGGTGATGTAGTCAGAGCTGTCTTGAGCCTCTGAAAGCTCGCCTCACACTCGTCCGAGCATCTGAACTGGGCACCATTCTGGGTCAAACTAGTCATCGAGGCTGCAATAGATGAGAACCCCTCCACGAACAGACGATAGTAGCTTGCCAATCCCAAGAAACTCTGAATCTCTGTAGCCGATGCTGGTCAAGGCTAGTTCTTGACTGCCTCAATCTTCTTCGAGTCAACCTTAATAGCCGCTGCTGATATGACATGGCTTAGGAATGCAACTGAACTGAACCAGAACTCACACTTCAAAAATTTCGCAGATAGATGACTGTCCTTCAGAGTCTGAAGAACCACTCTGAGATGCTGCTCGTGCTCCTCTTGGCTGTGGGAGTATATCAGAATATCGTCAATGAAGACTATCACGAACGAGTCCAAATAAGGCCCGGACACTCGGTTCATCAAGTCCATAAAAGCCGCTGGGGCATTTATCAACCCAAATGACATGACCAAAAACTCATAATCCCCGTACCGAGTGCGGAAAGCTGTCTTAGGGACATCGGATGTCGTAATCCTCAACTGATGGTAGCCAGATCTCAATTCTATCTTTAAAAATACCTTGGAACCCTGAAGCTGATCAAACAAATCATCAATCCTCGGCAGTGGATACTTATTCTTGATTATAACCTTGTTCAATTGCCGTTAATTAATGCACATCCTCATCGGACCATCCTTTTTTCTTCACAAACACTACGGGAGCACCCCAACGAGAAACGTTGGGTCTAGTGAAACCCTTCCCAAGCAAATCCTGCAACTATTCCTTCAACTCTTTCAGCTCTGGCGCGGCCATGCGATATGGCAGAATAGAAATGGCCTGGGTGCCCGGAGCAAGATCAATGCAGAAATCAATGTCCCTGTCCGGTGGCATCCCCGGCAGGTCCGAAGGGGAGACCTCAGGAAACTCACGAACCACCGGTACAGAATCAATAGAGAGAACCTCGAATCTGGAATCGCGCACATAAGCCAAATAAGCCCAACACCCCTTCTCGACCATACGCCGAGCCTTCACGTACAAAATAACACTATGCGTAGAGTGACCAGAAGTTCCTTTCCACTCTAAATGGGGAAAATCCAGTAAGGCTAAGGTCACCGTCTTGGCATGACAGTCAAGAATATCATAATAGGGGGATAACCAGTCCATCCCCAATATAACATCGAAGTCCACCATATCCAGAAGAAAAAAATCAACCCGAGTCTACAAACCACCAATGTCTACTAAGAAAGTACGGTAGACTTGATCTACCACTATAGAATCACCCACTGGTGTAGATACATGCACAACAGTACTCAAGGAATCACGAGGCAAACTCAAATAAAGGGGGCAAAATATGAAGACACATAGGAGATTCTGCAACCCAGATCAAATAACACCGAAGCCTCTCGGCTGCAAACTGAAACTATACCTGTAATAACTGCATCAGAAGCCTCAGCATCAGGCATGGCAGGAAAAACATAGCACTGGGGTTGAGCCCCTCAAATCTGATCAACCCAGGGTCGACCTACTGCGGCCTAACCTCTACCTCTCGTGGCCTATCCTCCATCTATATCAGTCTGACCTCCACCTTTGGCACCTCGACCTCCACCCCTATCTGGTCGAGGGGGTGGGGGTGCACCTGGTGCGGGAATCATAGTAGGAGAGCCCTGATGTTGAGAACTACCAGAAGCTCGGGGGCAATACCTAACAATGTGCCCTGGATCACCATAAGAGTAACAAGCCCTCTGCTGCTGAAGCTGCTGGCCCTGAAACTGACCCTGTCGACCAGAATAACCACCCGTGAAGCTCTGAAGTAGCGGTGCACTCACAGGGACTAATGGTGCACTACGGGATACCTGAAGCTCCGACTGGAATGGCCTAGGATGATGACCTCTACCAAAAGAATCTCTGCCTCCAGATGAGGCAGATCTGAACTAACCGGAATAGCAAGGTCTCTTGTCTTACCCCTGACCACTACCCTGTGATAAAACCATCTGAATACGCCCGGCCACGTCGGCCGCCTCCTGGAATGAAATATCAGTGTCTGTCTCTCTGGCCATCTGGAGTCTAATAGGCCGAGCTAGAGCCTCAATAAACCTCCTCACTCTCTCACGGTCAGTGGGGAGTATCATGATAGCATGTCAGGTCAAAGTAGTGAACCTGGTCTCATACTATGTAACAGTCATAGATCCCTGCAGGAGGCGCTCAAAGTGCCTCCGAAGACCCTCCCTCTGAGTAACCGGTAGAAACTCGTCCATGAACAACTCGGAGAAATGATCCCAAGGTAGTGGTGCAGACCCAGCTGGCCTGGTCAAGAAATAATCCCTCCACCAAGTCTTGGCGGTACCAGAAAGATGGAATATAGTTAAATCAACTCCATTGGACTCCACAATACCCTTGTTTCGAAGGACCTCATATTAACTGTCCAAGAAATCTTAGGGGTCCTCTGATGATGCACCAGTAAAGGTAGCAGTGAATAACTTCGTGAACCTGTCCAGTATCCACAAGGCATCTGCTGACATAGTTGCTCCCTTTACTACCGGTGTTGCAATACCCGGCTGAGCTACTCCAGCTGGCTGAAGTGCCGAAGTCTGAAACTGTGGAGCTAGCAGCTTTGGCGTGCGGGCGGCAGGAGTCTGGGCACCTCCCCCAGCTTGAGAGACGGCTGGTGTAGTATGAAGAACACCACCCTGTGCTACACTCTCCATGAGTCCGACTGGACGAACAAGAGCGTCCTGAAGCACTGGGGTAGCTATGAACCCCTCTAGGACCTGAGTTGGCCCAACTAGGATTGCCGGAACTGGAACCTCCTCATCAAACTTGACCTAAGGGTCCTCCACTGGGGCTGCTGGTCTAGGTTGAGCCTGGCCCCGGCCTCGGCCTCTAGCGCAGCCTCGTCCTCAGCCTTTCCAAGGAGCTGTAGCAGGAGTGCCAGGCTGCTAGGCGGAACCAAGGGAAGCACGTGTCCTCGCCATATACGAGAGAATAGAATAGAAACTAAATCAGTACTCAGAATTTATATCGCACGGCAGAGATGAAAAGAAATGTGGAGTCACCCTAACTTTGCAGCCTCTGGGGGATAAATACAGACGTCTCCGTACCAATCCCTCGGACTCTACCAAGTTGTCCATGTGTTGTGAGACCTAAGTAACCTAGTGCTCCGATACCAACTTGTCACGCCCCAAAATCCCACCATCGGTCCGTGATGGCGTCCATCGTTGAACCCGCTAGAGAAGCCAACATGTATAGTTAAACTAGCATAATAACATCAATTTAACGGAATAAACTAAAATGGTTCGCAATTAAATAGCGGAAATAAATACGATTTCAAGCTAAATAAAGACAACATAATACAACGACGCATAATTTCCCAAAACCCGAAGTCACAAATTAACAAACTGTCTATAAAAGTGCTAAATATGAGTCTGAAAGGAAATACATGATTGTCACTGAAACTAGAGGAAAAAACAAGACAGAAGCGAAGACATAGGGATGGGAGAGACGCCAAGGCCCATGAACGCCAGCGGGTATACCTTGAAGCATCTAGGATAAGCTAGAAGACACTCCCACCAATGATGTCCTCCGGGTCTAGCTGCGTAATCTGCACAACATAAAGAAGTGCAGGTGTAGCATCAGTACAACCGACCCCATATACTGGTAAGTGCCTAGCCTAACCTCGGCAAAGTAGTGACGAGGCTAGAACCAGACTACCAAATAAACCTTTGCAGTTCAAATACATATACATATATATATATATATATATATATATATATATATATATATATATATATATATATATATATATATATATATATATATATATATATA
The DNA here is from genome assembly GCA_005239525.1 of Nicotiana knightiana. Taxonomy (NCBI): domain Eukaryota; kingdom Viridiplantae; phylum Streptophyta; class Magnoliopsida; order Solanales; family Solanaceae; genus Nicotiana; species Nicotiana knightiana. Next base: position 56,426 of record ML378727.1, read on the forward strand.
CACATATATATATACAAGAGAAAAGAAATACAGGGAGAAAAATATCAATAAAGGAAGGGGAACACGCTGTGGGGAGATAACAGTTTCATATAAGAAATATCAAATAAGGAAAAGAACAACAAGGCTAGAATATCAATAAGGATCAGAAATCACAAGCTTGCACGGCACCACCCTTCGTGCTTTTATGCTCTCCCTCACCAATCAATCTTATAAATAATCATGTGTACGGCATCACCCTTCGTGCTTTTACTCTCATTCCTCACAATATAATAAATGAGTATCTGTACGGAATGGTAGATCGTATGACACGGCATAACCCTTCGTGCTTTAACGCTCTTCTCACAATAGTAAACAGTGCACGACATCACCCTTTGTGCTTTAACACTCTTCCTCACCCAAACAACAATCACAAACAAGGGCAATGGAGTAAACATATTAGAAATAGAAATACCGGCAAGGGAACATCAATTAAACAATCAAATCCCGGTGAGGGAACCATAATTCAACAATTAAATCCCGTCAAGGGAACATCAATTAAACAATTGAATCCCAGCAAGGGAACAATAACAGTAATATCAACATCATAGCAAGGGAGACAATATCAAAAGCAACAATGACCCGACAATGGTATATTTTAGTAACTCTTTCTCTTTCTTTCACCTTCTACTTGATCCAATGCTCCAAAGGATTCAATTATCTCATATATCTTCACCATTCATGCTACAATCTGAGCCAATGTTCGAAAGGATTGAATTGTCTCATATATCTTCATCAAGTGTGTTACAATTTGAGTCATTTCTCCAAAGTAGTTTAAATATTACAATTCTCTTAACATGCTCTTCACAACATATAGAAATCATCAATTAACCATGGAAATTACCACAAAATCAAAATATTAGCAATATAAGGACTCACGGTCATGCTAGATATCAATGTATAGATACTCATCACCATGCCTATACGTCATATTTGACAATTAACAAGTAGCAAATAATACTCAACTCCTATTCCCTCAAGCTAAGATTAGATCAAACACTTACCTCGGGTCCAAAATATAGCAATCAACCCTCTACCACCGCCTTTCCATTAGAATTCAACTCCGGGATGGTATTATCTAGACATAATCGACTCAAGTATATCAATAAGGATTCAATAATTCAATTACATAGCCTAATTAACCATTTCCATGCATTCTTCCAAAATAACAAAATTCGACCCCGGGCCCGCTTGGTCCAAACATGAGGCTTGGACCAAAACCATGTCACCCATTACCCCCGAGCCCGAATATGTAATTTGTTTTCAAATTCGACCCGAAACTGAGGTCCTAATAGAGAAAATTCAAAAGGGCTTAGTTCAACCCAAATTCCCAATTTTCTACTATAATTTGCATGTTTTGGGCTTAGGAATTCATTAGATATAGATTAAAAATGAAGGAAACGAGTTAAAATTTTCTAACCCAAGAAGTTTTGGTGAAGGAAGGCTTCAATGGACGCCTAAGGGCCTTGGAAATTAAGAAGTTCGTTATGATTTATGAAAATTCCGTAGCTACTAGTTCTAGAAATATTTATATACCACTAGGCAAAATTGCCCTTCGCGTTCGCGGAAGGGATAACATGAACGCGAAGAGTAAAAAGGCTGGGGTCCAGAAGTTCACTTACGCGACTGCGTGGGACATCACGCGGACGTGATGTAGGGGACCTGTAAAGCTACGCGTTTGCAGCCAATTGTACGCGAAAGCGAAGAGGAAAACTGGGCTAAGCCCTCAGGGTCAAATAACCCTACGCGTTCGCGAGGGAATGGATGCGAACGCGATGAAGGAAAAACTTAAATCTTCACGAACGCGGAAGAGGTGTCACGAATGCGAAGAGCAAATGGACCTGCAACTGCTGAAGCCAAAAACCAGCAATCTTCCTAACTTCAAAATCACTCCGAGACACCTCCGAAACACTCCCGAGCCCTCGAGGCTTCTAACAAATCACATGCACTGACTCAACAAAATCCTACGAACATAACCGTGAGATCAAATCGCCAATATAACATCAAAATCAATGAATCAAACCTCAAAATCACTAGTTTTCCTTCAAACTTCATAAACCTTCAAATTTGGAGTTTTAAGTCTGAAACACGTCAAACGACGTTCAATTTCAACCAAACTTCACAGAAATATCTTAAACCACATATAAGACCAGTTCCGGGCACTGTAACAAAAAAAAACGCGCCCGATACCAACACGTTCTAACAAATTTTCATTTCACTTTTCTTTATAAATTTAAGAAAAACAATTTTACTAAAAAATTCATTTCTCGAGCTTGGGACCTTAGAATTCGATTTCGGGCATTCGCCCAAGTCTCATATTTTCCTACGGACCCTCCGGGACCATCAAATCACGGGTCCGGGTCCATTTACCCAAAATGTTGACCGAAGTCAAATTTACTCATTTTAATATCAAATCTTAGGATTTTTCACAAAACTTCATATTTAAGTTGTCCGGCTACGTGCCGGGACTGTGCACAAAAATGGAGGAAACTACATATGAGGTTTTCAAGGCCTCGAAAGTATGGAATGGGTAATGAAATAGGTCATGACCCTTTGGGTGGTCACATAATTAGGCTTGAATTGGCGAAAGTCAGTTTTTGGCGATTCCAGTTGGCCGTGGAAAATAGGCTATCGGGGTCGGAATGGATTTCCAGAAGTTGGAGCAGGTTCGTAATATCGTTTTGGATAATATCTGCAATTTCAGATCAATCGGAGGTGTTTTGGTTGAGTTTGGCGTAGTTGGTGAAATTTGGGAATTTCAATGTTCATAGGCCTGAATTTGATGTAAATTTTGTTGTTTTCGTGTTGTTTTTGGTGTTTCGAAGGTTCGACTGAGTTGAAATATTACTATGGGGTGTGTCGGTATGTTTGGTTGGGGCCCCGAGGCGGTCGGGATTGATTTCGGATGGTTGATGAGAAGTTTGAAGTGACTTTGGTAAATTTGCAGGTTGCTGTTTCTGGTGTTTTTGCACCTGCGGAATGGGAGCCGGAGGTGAGGTTCCACAGGAGCAGACTGGGATCCGCAAGTGCGGGATTTTGCTGTGTGGGGACTGGTATACAGGTGCGAGGATTTCATCGCACCTGCGATGTCGCAGGCACGGAAGGAGCATCGCACCTTCGAAGTCGCAGGTGCGGAGAAAAGGTCGCAGGCGGAGGATTGGCCCGTTAAGTGAGTTTCCGCAGGTTCACACCTGGGACCGCAGGTGCGGCTAATTGTCCGTCGGAGCGGAAATGACTGGACAAAAACAGTATAAAAAAGGACCTTCCACGAAAAATTCTTATTTTTCATCAATTTTCTCGCGGGAAGAGTCCATTTAAGGCAGTTTGGAGAGGGGATTTCAAGATTCTTCAGCAAAGGTAAGTTCTTTGGTTGCTAACATCGTTCATATGCTACTTTGTTCGGATTAGACTTGAAAATTTAAGGGTTTGAGTAGGAAAAGTTTGGGAAGAAGGGGGTGGAGAATTGGGAATTCTTTTGAGGTTTTGGATAGGCAATTGTGATCCGATTTTGATGATTTTGTAACAGTACAATCGTGGGAGGACGAGGTTTCTAGTGCTGTAAAAATTATCAAATGTTGAGACGTGGGCCCGGAGCTCGGGTTTGGCCTAATTTCGAGATTTTTGTGTAATTTGATAAATTTTGATTGGGTTGTGTTCGTTGAGTATGTATTGATAATGTTAAACTGATTTTGGCTAGATTCGGTGCAATCGGGAGCCAATTCGAGGGGCAAGAGCATTGCGGACTAGTGTTGCGGCCCTGTAGTGGTAAGTAATGGTTATAAATCTTGTCCTGAGGTTATGCAACCCCGGACTACATATTTTCCCACTGATTTTTAGAAAGGCGCACATGTCGGATTACAAGTATGTGGCGCATACTGATTTTTGGATTGGACTAGGTCCTCTCCGCTGCAACTAATCAGTTGCATATTTACTCAAAACCTTATGTTAAATTATGTTCTAAAGGTTTGCGAAATATTTGGGCTATAAGGCGTGTTTGGGGCCTCGTGCCGATCTTTTTAAAACCTTATGTTAAATCATTGTGCATACTGTTTTACTTGAAACTCAGCCTGATCTACACTACATGAGCATTAAAATTTATGTTTTCGGGTTCAGTACTCTGTTTTAGTAATCGCCCGAGGGGCTTTTCGAGTGGATCCACCGAGTGTGGCTGCGGGCCAAAAGTGATGGTGAGGTGCTTAGTGATATTAGCGCTTGGGTTGAAGGAGCCCCTCCAGAGTCTGTACACACCCCCAGTGAGCGCACCGAGTGCAAGTGACGAGTGATTGGGAGGCATGAGTGACTGTGAGGTGCTGAGTGATTGTGAGGTGCTGAGGGATTTTGAGGCATGCCGGAGGGGCTGATTATGAAACATGTTTTTGCCCGAGGGGCTACTTTTGATTTTACTACATTCATTTGTATACCAAATTCTTTGCATATCAATGTTATACTATTGGAAAGTAAGGTTGTGTATATTGTTACTTGATGGCATTGATTTTATATGATTCCTTGCTACTTAGACTTGATTTATTTTCATTATTACTGAGTTGGAGTACTCACATTACTCCCTGCACTTCTGTGTGCAGATTCAAGAGCAGATATCGAGAATTAGTCTTTATTCCGCAGGGGAGCCGGATTCGTGGGATATAGAGGTTGCTATTCAGCGTTCGCAGCATCTCTATTGTCTCTTCCTGTTGTATTTAGTTTTGATTCGATGGTTTTGTATTATAATTGTTTATTTTGGCTTATTTCTCTAGAAGCTCATGACACGTTGCCTCCGGGTTTTGGGGATGGCAGTACAGTATAAAATTGGCCTATTATATTAAGTAATTTTTCGTATATTTGTATGAAATGCTTGAAACTTGAAGGGGATTTCAAATGAAATTTCGAACATGTGGTACTAGGCTAGCCTAGTTCCACAATAGGCGACATCCCGACCGGTTAGGATTTGGGGTCGTGACAAAATCGAACCCTGATAGACCCAAAGAAGTCGCAATTGTGACACAGTGTCTTCAAATGCAAACCAAGCATGCATCTTAAACGCGAGATGAGTATCGCAAAGGCGGACTTCTTCAGCCTAGCTCCCCATCACAATTACAAGGCTGGCTTCGCAATTGCACCCAGTCTAATGCAAATGCATTTTGATGCTCGCGTTTGTTAGACTTGGAGCACCAATCCAAAAACCAGCAATCTGAATATCAACGTATATGGTTCGAAACACGTTCGAAACTATCGGGAGCTTCCCCATCAAATTTCCACACCAGTCTACAAGCATCATACGAGCTCTCTAGCAAGCTCAAAAAAACAAAATAACACCCGAAACAACGAATCGAACACAAAAAAGCACAAAATCACAATGAAACTCAAAAATCCCTAAAATGACAACCAAGCGTCTGATTCTTACCAAACACTTGGAATGACACCAAACATTGCACACAATTTCAAAATGATAAAAGAGATCGATTCTAAGACTCGAAAACAAATTTACCATATGTCCAAATTTAAGCATATTCTTATGTCCAAATTTACCATAAGAACCTATTGGAACCATCAAAATACCGTTCCGGGGTCATTTTCACAGAAGTGAAACCTTAGTTAATATTTCCAACATTAGCTTCCAAACTAAGAACCAAATAGTCCAAATCAATTATAACCTCCTCGAAGCCCAACCCGTCATGCCCCGAGGCTGGGGCGAGACTGGCACCCGGTGCCTCATCTATCCTTACTTACCAACTTGCGACTCAGGAATTCTAGATATATAATGTCGTACTTTGGCCATGTCCACATTACAAGACAATTTGTGAAGCAAAATATAAAATTGAATATAGAGTAACACTAACTAAATGTAAACATAAAGCTGGGCCGGCAAGGCCGTCATAACTACTATAACTGACCATCCAACAAAATATACGTACAGGGCTTACAAGCCCAACATACTACACTAACTGACATGATATGTCTACAAGACTTTACTGATGGATGTAATGTGATCGGAACAGGCCCCAACCTACCCATAATCTATCTACATATATACAGAACATATACGTAAAAATTCTAGACCCGGCAACACCGAATGACCAGGAGCTTACCAATAAAGCTGAACTCTGGCAACAACTACTGAGATGGTCTACCCGTCTGTCTGTATAAACATGCACCAATAAAATGCAGCGCCCCCAAGAAGGGACGTCAGTATGAAATAATGTACCGAGTATGTAAGGCAATATACTGAAAGCTGAAAATGAACTGATAATATACTAGCTTAAAGCAACTGGGGGTCAAAGGTACTCTAAAGATATGCTCACATACTAATACTGACTCTATTGTAGTAAGTAAAATACATCTTCGGCCTTATAAGGCTCGGTATATATATATATATATATATATAATTGCTCTGCCGTAGTAGGATCGCTCATAGGTGCTCATCCATACTAGGCTCTGTATCTCAGCCAACTGGGCTTGCTCATAGGCGCTCAACCATAGTAGGCTCGGTATATAACTTACCATATGATCAGAGGTTTCCCAATAGGGTCTAGCCCATCGATTATAGCTCGATGGTAATGAAAATATTATAATATTGTATATATAGATTCTCTGCTCTCATGACTGAAAAAAAAAAGGAAATACTCAATTGAATATGAAGTCTTGATAAGGAGAATATTGTAACTTACGAGACTAGGAAAATATACGTAAATTCCGGGATATGAATTTTTCTTTTTGCCTCATTATCAAACTCGTGTAAGTATGTGATCATGCTAAAATAATTAAAGGGCTTAGCCTTAACATACCTGGATTAGGGAAATGTTTGTATGCTGTTCTTGTAAAGGTGGCACCGTAGTCCTTTAAAATTGCAAAATTTCTGTTCAATTTATTGCATCCAACGTCACAATGGTTTTTTACAAGAAATTCATACTTATTGCGTCCTGGTGGTGTCCTTGTACTCAAAATATGAGAATGAAATGTTTTTGTACTTTAACCCATTACTTTTACAAGTAAAATATTAGGAATGGTGTGTTTTCTTACCAGCACATTACTTGCCATTACTTTCCACCTAGCAAAAATGATTAAGTGTCATTTGGTTAAGAATTGGCTTGCTGCCACGTGGGGGTGGGGTGGGGATTTTTAATCTTAATCTACTAATTATTAATAAATTAGTTAATATCCTGCTACCCGATAATTAACCAATTACCCACATAATTAAGAATTATTTCACATTATTTAAAATCCTGCTACCCGATACTATCATGGTCATATAGTACCTTGCATGGTACTAGTCCATAAAATATCGAGTATTATAGCTCGGATCATATTTTATCCCCAAATTGGCAACCTTTAACGAAACATATTTTCCTTTACTCATGTACCTGTTATCCTTCATGGTACTTACTTATCACTTGTTATAAATATTATAAATACGTTAACCTCAAGATAACCTTATCCCCGCATCTACGTCGACTAGCTTGAGACGAAACTTTAATGTACGAAAATGCGAGATGTAACATCATTCCCCCCTTCGAAACATTTGTCCTTGAATGTTCAACTCCCCGAGATCAATATAACTTTGGCAAAGTGGCCTTTGTAATAATGCTACTACCAACTCTTCACGTAGGCACTCAATAATTTGATGCCACATAGGACCACAATCATCAATAACGACAATGGCCTCACTCAACCAACGATTTCTCAGTCGGTCCCTTCCTTTGAGGAGGAAATAAGTAGGGATACCTAGACCCTATGTCTTCTTCAGCCTCCCAAGTCATTTCTTCCACATTAGTGTTTCTCCAAAGTACTTTAACCGAAGCTAGGTCTTTAGTTCTCAATCTCTGAACCTGTCTGTCTAATATAGCAATGGGTGTTTCTTCATATGATAGTTGCTCTGTGACCTGAACGTCATCAACTAACACGATTCTAGAAGGATCTCCGATACATTTATGGAGCATAGACACATGAAAGACTAGATGTACAGACTCCAAGTCCAAAGTCAAGTCTAACTCATATGCTACCTGGCCTACCTGGCGTAGGATCCTATACGGTCCAATGTACCAAGGTCAAAGTTTTCCTTTCTTACCAAACCTCATAACACCTCTCATCAGTGATACCTTTTGGAATACCCAGTCGTCCACCTGAAACTCTAAGTCTCATCGTCGATTATCCGCATAAGACTTCTGACGCATTTGAGCTGCTAATAGCCTTTCTTGTACAATCTTATTTTTCTCGGTTACCCGTTGTACCAATTATTGTCCTACTAATATAGTTTCCCCAACGTCGAACAAATCTATAGGGGACGTACACTTTCGTCCGTAAAGAGCTTCGTACAGAGCCATCTGAGTACTGGAATGGTAGCTATTATTATATGCGAACTCAATAAGCGGCAGATGACCATTCTAGATACATTTGATATTTATCACACAAGCTCATAATATATCCTCGAGTGTTTGAATAGTACACTGAACATGTCCGTCTGTCTGGGGATGAAATTTTGTACTAAGACTTACCTGAGTTCCCAATCCCTTTTTTTTGGAAGGACCTCTAGAAATTAGCCATAAATTGAGCTCTTCTATCCGAGATAATAAGGAAACCATGAATTCCTACTATATCCTTAATGTAAAACATTGCATAATCCTCTACGGAATACGTAGTCCTAACAGGCACAAAATGGGCTGATTTTTTAAGTCTATCCACAACCAGCCATATAGAATCAAACTTACGCTGGGTACGAGGTAGGTCTACGATGAAATCGATATTGGTTACTTCCCATTTCCAAGCCGGAATTTCCATAGCCTGCAATAATCCATCGGGTTTTTGGTGCTCAATCTTAACCTGCTGACAGTTAGGTCACTGAGCAACAAACTTCGCTATATCCCGTTTCATTATGTCGCATGTCCTACCAATATACTTCCCTCATATCACGATACATCTATGTTACTCCTGGATGTGTAAAATAACGAGAATAATGTGTTTCTCCCATAACCTGCCAACGCAGCCTAGCAACATTAGGGACACATAATCGTCTATGATATCTGAGGACCCCATCTTCTGTAATTACATAAGGTGTCTTCTTCTTCTGAGGGGTGGTATCCCTATAATGAACTAACACATGATCCTCGTACTGGAGTTCCTTTACTTCGGTTACTAAAGAGGATGTTGCGATATCATGAATAGTAATTCCGATATCACTTAAGTTTAGTAACTGTAATCCAATACTAGATAACTGATGAATCCCATGGGCTATTCCCCTCTTTTCAGGCTGCAAATATGACAGGCTACCCATAGATCTACAGACCAGGGTGTCAGCTACCATGTTCAACTTTCTCGGATGGTATAAATTATCAATGTCATAATCTTTAAATAGATCTAACTATCTCCTTTGACGTAATTTCGATTCCTTTTTCTTGAAGATATATTGTAGGCTTTTATGATCTATAAATACATCAACATGAATTTCATATAAATAATGTCGTCGTATATTAAGTGCATGGACAACTGCAGCTAATTCGAGGTCGTAGGTCGGATAGTTCCGCTTTTGTTTCTTTAGTTGCCTCGAAGCATACCCAATTACTTTCCCATATTGTATTAGGACACATGAGGGATCACAATACATGGCATAACCATCTGGACGTGCTAGAACTGGCGGTGAAGTTAATTTGTTCTTAAGCTCATGGAAACTCTGGTTGCAATCATTAGTCCACTGAAACTTAGCTCTCCCCTAACTTTACATGGGTATCCTAATTTTTTTTTACAATTCATGAAATTCCCCCTTTTGTGATTAATATGCCCAAGGAAAGCTACAGAGTTCACCCAGAAATAACATTTAGAGAATTTTCAATACAACTTCCCTTTTAGTAGAACTCTGAGCACAGTACGCAAATAATCTGCATGCTCAGCCTCTGAACGATAATACACCAATATATCATCAAAAAATACAATTACAAACAGATCTAAAAAGGTCCTGAACACATGGTTCATCAAATCCATGAATACTGCTGGGGCATTGGTCAAGCCGAACGACATAGCAGAAACTCAAAGTGCACGTATCTGGTCATGAATGCTATCATCGGAATATCTTCCTCCTTAACCCTTACTTGATGGTACCCACACCTCAAGTCTATCTTTGAAAAACACTTGGCACCCTGGAACTAATCAAATAAAACATTAATTCTTGGGAGCAGGTATTTATTCTTGATCATCACCTTATTCAGCTGTCTATAATTAATAGACATCCGTAAGGAACTGTAAAGACCCGTAAAAATTTTCATGGCTAAAAATAATGCCCAAATAGGTCCCCGTGTTGATATAATTGTAGAAATTCTTAAAACGGACCTTTCTTGAGTAAAAAGTACACCGGGACTCAAAAAATAAAATTTTCCAGATTTGCGCAGGTCTGTGGTCCACTATGAGATCGCAGATCATGTACACGGACTGCATAGTGGTCGCATACTTGGACAGTTTGCTGTCCATTTTGAGGACAGCTATGTGGCCTAGAATGCGATCGCATTTCATGAATGCGGGCCGCATAGTTGTCGCATTCTTGTACCTCCATTTTTGCGGAGGAGGTTATACGACGCACTATGCGATCACCTAGCAGGTATACAGACCGCATGGTGGTCGCATACCTAGGCAGTCCAGTTTCCTTTTGGCCTATTTTGAGGGCCATTTATGCGACATGAATGCAGACCGCATAGCAGGAATGCGATCGCATTCCTGACCGTATTTCTGCTTCGGGATTCTTAAAATTCTAATTTTATACCCGACCCCAAGTTAATTAAAACATTTACCCCCTTCAATTTTAACCATTTTCTGAACAAAATGAAGAGAGGGAAGAGAGAGTTCTTGAGAAAAAAGGTTCCATCTTCCCCCAAAATTGATTTTTCGCTATCACTATGGCCTGGAAGTTATTGAATAATTGTCATCTTCTTCACTCCAAGAGGTGAGTCCCCACCCCATCTCTGAATTCCGATTCAATGTATGTATGGCTAACTTTAATCTTTGTAGTGTTACCTAGTTGGTGTCCGAGCACATAGTATGTAATTCTTGCCTGAGCATATGTGAATTGATTGTCCTGTTGTGTCAAGGTGTACGAGTTCATTCTCTTATTTTTCTTAAGTCGAGTACCATGGTAATTGAGATTATGAAGGGTGATTTCTTGTGCTTATCCTATCATGTGTAAGGTTCGTTAAATATTAAAATATGTCGATATGGCAGTATGTGCTACTAAATGAAAGAATGTTAATGCACCCTAATGTAGGAATGTATCTAATTGCTAAGGGCCGAGTGTGGCAAATGATTAAAAGAAACTATGGATTGATTTAATTGAGTTAAATAGTGATGGCAACACCAATGAAATTAATGTTTGGTAAGAATTATTGTTCCTTGATTTCATATAGGTGTTCGCTGATATGAAATTATGTTCTTGATGATGAATATCCCTGTGATAAAATTGTTGGTTGTTGTTACTATGAAATGCGATTGTATGGTGTGATCGGGTTGTGCTGCAACACAAAGTAATAAGGGTGGAGAGGTAATAGGGTGAGATGTGAATTTATGGTGGGATCGGGTTGCGCGCCGCAACACGAAGTAATAAGGGTGGAGAAGTAATAAGGGTGAGATGTTAATGTATGATGAGATCTGGTTGCGCGCCGCAAAAGATGAGCAATTGAAATGAGTAACTGTGGGATCTTCATTTTTTATTTTCTGTATATCTGTGTGGTACTTGTGTGATTACCCTGACAGTTTTCTAATTGTGTACTATTTGATTCTACTTAGAATGAACTTTGTTCATACATACTAGTACTATTCAACGGTACTAATGTCGCTTTTGCCGAGGGCGCTACATCTTTTATATGGATGTAGGTGGTTCCACAACAGGTAGCTCAGACCATCGATAGTGGTGGTTCCCCTTCATACCTTCAGCGGATCCGGTGAGCCCAATTTCCTCTCGGGGCCGTGTTTAATTTATGTCATCCCTATTGTATATGTTATGTCATATATGTTATAGTCGGGGCCTTGTTGCTGGCAAGTATTGTGTAAACCCTTAGTAATCTTAGAGGCTCCGTAGACATGATGTGGGTTGTACATATATGTATTTGGTGAAGTAATTGTGTTTACTAGTAATCGTGGTCCGAATTAGAATTATTGTATGTTTTGTGATTATTAAATGTTGAAATGATAAAGGATGAAATGAATTCAAGTAGTAGATTCATGCTTAAACTCTAAGTTACTAATTCATGTGGAATAATGTATATTGTAAAACGGGGTAATGCGTTGGGCAGGAAAGGCAATCCAGGTCCACTTGACCGAGATCATCCGGTTGAGCGCCGGTCTCATTCCTCGGTTTTGGGGCGTGACGAAATTGGTATCAGAGACTAAGGTTTTAAAAGTGTCCTAGGATGTCTGGGATCCGTGTCTAGTATAGCCCTTCTTATCGGTATGTTGTCGACCACATCTATAATTGAGGGGCTGCATGGAGATTTAGGAAAATACCCTTTCATTGTTACTATGCATCGTGCGATGAAGTGGAAGGTGAGAACATCTTTATCTAACTCGTGCATTGTCCCAATTTTCAGTAAATGGCACCCAAAAAGCTAGCTCGACTCGGCCCAGAGGCCAATTCCACCACAGGAGTGGCCACAAATTCTCCTGCTGGTGGTGCGGGCCAGACTATTCCTGTTCCTGCTCTAGCGGAGAGTGCTGAAATCCCTCCCGCTGATGTTCCTGATCCTTCCTCAATCCCAGCTTCCGATCCCGGTATTTCTGATAGGGACCTCAGGGGAGCTATTCAGCTAGTGGCCTCCCAGGCCCAAAGATCTCATGTTGCCCCTACGACCTTTAACGAACAAGAGGATTCTTCAGGTTCCAGAGTCAACCAGTTTCTGCGGTTAGCCTCTCCAGAGTTCGCAGGTACTGACCTAGAGGCAGATCCTCAGGACTTTATAGATGAAATGTACAAGACTCTCCGGGTTATGAAGGCTACAGAGATAGAGGGGGTTGATTTGTCTTCTTATCGGTTAAAGGGAGTGATATATTTGTGGTTTCAGATGTGGGAGGGTTCCCGTGGGGAGGGTAGCCCTCCAACGAAGTGGGATGTGATTGTTGGTCCTTTATGGATCATTTCTTTCCTGGCGAGACTATGGCAACTCATGCTGCGGAGTTTGAGGTCTTTAAGCAGGGCAACATGAGTGTGTGGGAGTAACATATGGAGTTCATGCGCCTGCCCAAATATGTCATACATATGATGTTCAGGGCCTTGGTCCCTTGGTTGTTAATGAAGCTTCTACAGCTGCCTTGCATTCATATATGAATTATAGGAAGATCGTGGGATTATACCAGGCTATAGAGGCTCGGAAGTTGAAGATAAGAATGGAGATAGAGAGTAGTAGTAGGGCCCGGTCAGCGGGAAATCCTGGGAGTTCAGTTGCAGGGGGAGATCAGCCCTTGAGAGAGGGTCATCAAGGCCATCCCAGTCCTATGCTCAGTCCTCAGCCATTGCCCCTCCATCAGGGCACAATTATCAGTAGGGAGATCGCTTTGGACCAGGTTCAGATAACATGAGGTTCCATCAGTCAGGTCACTCAGGTGGAAGGTTCCAGCAACAGCGGAGGGCCCCATGCCCCAAGTGTGAGAGGTTTCATTCGGAGCCTTGTTACTTAGATATATTGATGTGCTATAGATACGGAGAGAGAGGCCATATAAAGCAAGACTGTCGCACACCCATTCAGGGCGTGAGTAGGGGCATTACTCAGCCAACCAGCTCTTCAGCCTCTACATCTTCAGCACGCCCCCAACTCCAGCAGGGCACGGTGCAGCTAGGGATGGAGCTCGGGGTCGAGGGGGACCCAGTCGGTTCTATGCTTTGAGTGGTCGGCAGAGTGCGGAGGCTTCCCCAAATGTCCTCACAGGTATTCCGACTGTCTAAATGCATGATGCTAATACTCTTATTGATCCCGAATCTTCCTTTTCATATGTTATTCCATTCATTGCGTCAAATTTTTGGGATAGAACCCGAACAACTTCATGAGACGTTCTATGTGTCGACTCCGATTGCTGATTCTATTACGGACGCGCAAGTCTATAAGAATTGTGTAGTCACGTTGTGTGGTTGGGATACCACGATGGATCATATTGATCTAGGAATGGTGGATTTTGATGTTATCATGGGAATGGACTGGCTCTACTCATGCTTTGTTAAACTCGACTGCCGAACAAGAATTATGACGCTCGAGTTTCCTAACGAACCAGTTATTGAATGGAAGAGGAATGATGTTGTGCTGAGGGTTAGGTTTATTTCCTACCTCAAGGTGTGTATCTACCATTTGGAAGGGGTGTATCTACCATTTGGTCCGGGTTGCGGACACCACTTCAGAGGTGCTTGCTTCCGCTTCCGTGCCGGTTGTGAATGAGTATCTAGATGTATTTCCGGATGAGCTTCCTGGAGTTCCGCCGGATAGAGAGATTGAATTCGGGATTGATGTGTTTCCAGACACGCATCAAATATCTATTCCACCCTACAAAATGGTGCCAACATAATTGAGAGAGTTAAGAGAATAATTGAAAGATCTATTGGAAAAGGGTTTCATTCGGCCAAGTGTGTCGCCATGGGGACCACAGGATCTTTTTGTCATGAAGAAGGATGGATCGCTCCAGATGTGTATTGATTATCGGTAGCTCAAAAAGGTCAACATAAAAAAATATCCATTGCCTCGGATAAATGATTTGTTTGACTAGTTGCAAGGTGCTAGATTCTTCTCAAAGATTGATTTACGGTCCGGGCATCACCACTTAAAGATCAGGGAGCATGATATTTCTAAGACCACCTTTAGGACCCGTTACGGGCACTTCGAATTTCTGGTAATGTCTTTTGGGCTAACCAATGCCCCAACAGCTTTTATGGATCTTATGAATCGGGTTTTAAAACCGTTTCTTGACTCCTTCGTGATTGTATTCATTTACGACATCCTTGTTTATTCGCGGAGTCAGGAAGATCATGCTAATCACCTCAGGGCAGTTATGCATACCCTTCATCAGCACCAGTTGTATGCGAAGTTTTCAAAATGTGAGTTTTGGTTAGAATCAGTCACCTTTTTGGGCCATGTTGTTTCCATGGAAGGCATTCAGTTTGATCCCCGAAAGATCGCAGCAGTAAAGGATTGGCCTAGATCGACGACCCAAAAGAAATTCCCAATTTGTTGGATCTAGCTGTGTATTATCGAAGATTTGTAGAGGGATTCTCTACTCTTGCCTCCCCACTAACTAAGTTAACACATAAAGTAGTAAAGTTCCAGTGGTCCGATGCTTGTGAAAAGAGTTTTAGGAATTGAAACTAAGATTGACCTCGGTGCCGGTGTTGACCTTGCCAGAGGGTACCGAATGATTTGTGGTTTATTGTGAAGCTTCAAGGGTTGGTTTGGAGTGTGTGTTGATGCAATGCAGGAAGGTTATAGCGTATGCTTCAAGGCAGCTCAAGAATCACGAGAAGCATTGTCCGACCCATGATTTGGAGCTTGCAGCAGTTGTCTTTGCACTAAAAATATTGAGGCATTATCTTTATGGGGTCCATGTGGGCGTATTCTCAGACAACAAGAGTCTTCAGTATTTATTCAAACAAAAGGAGTTGAACTTAAGGTACCGGAAGTGGTTAGAATTTCTCAAGGATTATGATATGAATATTTTGTACCATACAGGAAAGGAGAATGTAGTAGCCGACGCTCTTAGTCGAAAATCCATGGGTACCTTGGCTCATTTGGAAGCAGGTTAGAGGCCTTTGGCTCAGGAGGTTTATCAGTTGGCTAGTTTGGGAGTATGTCTTTCGGCCTCAGATGAAGGGAATGTCGTGGTGCGTAACGGAGTGGAGTCTTCGCTTGTAGCGGAAGTCAAGGGAGAACAATTAAGGGATCCAGCTTTGGCACAGTTGAGGGAAACAATTTTGAATCACAAGCCTACAACATTTTCACTCGGCAATGATGATGGTATTTTGCGGTGCCGAGGGATACTATGTATTTCGGACATGGATGATCTTCAGGAAAGGGTAATGGAAGAGGCTCACAATTCTAGGTATTCAATACACCCAGGTTCTACGAAGATGTATTATGATCTAAAAGAGATTTATTGGTGAAATGGTATGAAGAGTGGTGTGGCGCACTTTGTGGCTAGGTGTCCGAATTGTCAGCAAGTGAAGGTCGAGCATCAGAGGCCCGATGGGTTGACGCAGCTTATAGAAATACCAATGTGGAAATGGGAGATGATCAATATGGACTCTGTGGTACGGTTACCTTGCACTCAGCGCAAGTTCGACTCAATTAGGGTGATAGTGGATCGACTCACGAAATAAGCTCACTTCTTGCCAATCAAGTCCACCGATACTGCGGAACAACACGCTCAATTGTATATCAATGAAATAGTCATGCTCCATGGCACTCCAATTTCTATTATCTCGGATCGAGAGGCCCAGTTTACAACTAACTTTAGGAGGAAATTTTTGCAGGGTTTGGGTATTCAGGTAAATATCAGTAACACTTCCCACCCACAGATGGGCGGCCAAGCGGATCGGACTATTCAAACGCTCGAAGATATGTTACGAGCTTGTGTTTTAGATTTCAAGGGTAACTGGGATGATCACTTGCCACTTATAGAGTTTGCTTACAATAACAGCTTCCACACTAGTATTCGGATGGCCGCATTTGATGCATTATACGGAAGAAGGTGTAGGTCTCCGATTGTACGGTTGGAAGTTGGTGAAGCAAAATTGCTAGGGACGGATCCCGTGGAGCAGGCTACGGAAAAACTTAGAGTCATTCGGGAGAGGATGAAAACTGCTCAGAGTCGCCAGAAATCCTATCCGGACGTTCGTCATACGGAGTTGGAGTCTTAAGTAGATGATTCAGTGTTCTTGAAGATATCCCATAACGGATTAATGCGGTTTGGGAAGAAAGGGAAATTGAGCCCTAGGTATGTCGGTCCGTATCGGATCGTATAAAGGATAGGACATGTGGCTTATAGGCTGGAATTGCCCCCTGAAATGTCATTAGTGCACCCGGTGTTTCATGTGTCCGTGTTGAATAAAGTGAGTAGGGATCCATCCGCCATTGTGCCGGTTGAGATGGTTGAAATTAATGAAGGATTGTCATATGAAGAGGTTCCAGTCGCTATTCTTGATAGGCAGGTCTGTAGATTGAGGAACAAAGAGATTGCATATGGTAAAGTGTTATTGCGAAGTCAACAAGTCGAGGAAGCCTCGTGGGAAGCGGGAAATAAAATGAAAGAGAAATACCCCCAGTTATTTGAATAAGTACGGTAATGGTTTGAAAATTGTCATCCCTAAGCAATTATATGTTGTGTCAAATTTTGTGCAAAAGCACCCTATTTCCCCCTTAATTTCCCTACTATTCTAACTTCTCAAGTTGTGCCACATTTGTGTATGTTGTGATTATTTGGGTAATGTGAAACTCCTTGAAGTAAGATAAATGATGTGCTATTCATGTGAAAGTTAAATGATATGCAAGTCGTGGTGTTCACTGAAATATGTATAGCATCTTGGAGTAATTGAATTGCATACGACTTGTTGATGCAACCCAATTATATGTGAATTGATAGAGTGACTGGTAATGTGTGGAATTGGTTAAACATGTATTTCGGGGGCTCTCTAACAGGTGGATAGGCCTATATTCAAAGGAAACTCCGAAATTTCCAGAAATTTTCGGGGTTAGTGAAAATTTGGGGGTTGGTTTATTTTGTTTTTCCTACTCCAGTGATTCCTTGATCCTTATTCGAAGACGAATGATTTTAAGTGGGGGAGAATGTAAAAACCTGTAAAAGTTTCATGGCTAAAAATAATGCCCAAATAGGTCCCTATGTTGATATAACTGTAGAAATTCTTAAAACGGACCCTTCTTGAGTAAAAAGTACCCCGACACTCAAAAGATAAAATTTTCTAGATTTGCGCAGCTCTGCGGTCCACTATGCGATCGCAGATCAGGTATGAGGAATGCATAGTGTTCGCATACTTGCACAGTTTGCTGTCCATTTTGAGGACATCTATGCGGCCTACGTGAGATTGCATTTCACGAATGCGGGCC
The DNA here is from genome assembly GCA_005239525.1 of Nicotiana knightiana. Lineage (NCBI taxonomy): Eukaryota > Viridiplantae > Streptophyta > Magnoliopsida > Solanales > Solanaceae > Nicotiana > Nicotiana knightiana. The sequence goes on from ML378727.1 coordinate 74,524, forward strand.
TCATAGTTGTCGTGTTCTTGCACCTCCATTTTTGCGGAGTAGGTTATGCGGTCGCGTAACAGGTATGCGGACCGCATAGTTGTCGCATACCTGGGCCGTCCGATTTCCTTTTGGCCGATTTTGAGGGCCATTTATGCGACAGGAATGCAGACCGCATAGCAGGAAAGCGATCGTATTCCTGACCGCATTTCTGCTTCGGGACCCTTAAAATTCTAATTTTATACCCGACCCCCAGTTCATTAAAACACTTAACCCCTTCTATTTTAACCATTTTATGAATAAAATAGAGAGAGGGAAGATAGGGTTCTTGAGAGAGAAGGTTCCATCTTCACCTAAAATTGATTCTTCGCTATCACTCGGGCTCGGAACCTCCAAGAGATGAGTCCCCACCCCATTTCCATTTAATTCTCCGGTTTGGCTACAAAGGATAGAACACATAAATCGATTCTTGGAGATAAACGCCGATACCTTGCATGCATGTAAGTTAAACTCCCTAACCTAGTAAAGGGAAACGAGTTTGGGTAATTATTCACAAAAAGGGGTTAGTAATCTAAGGGGTCACATATCGTTCGATAAAATTCCTAAATGTGTTCGAATTATGTTTATGGTTCCTAATTCTAAGTGAAATATGTCACATTGTGGAATAGATTGACGGTGCTAGATGGTCCGGTGATTTTTGATTAAAAAATTAAAGGGAATTCCGATTCAAGGTATGTATGGCTAACTTTAATCTTTGTAGAGTTACCTAGTTGATGTCCGAGCACATAGTATGGAATTCCTGCTGTGTCGAGGTGTACGAGTTCATTTTCTGAGTTTTCTTAAGTCGATTACCATGCTAATTGAGATTATGAAGGGTGATTTCTTGTGATTATCCTATCATGTGTAAGGTTTGTTAAATGTTCAAATATGTCGATATGGCAGTATGGTGTACTAAATGAAAGAATGTTAATGCACCCTAATGTGGGAATGTATCTAATTGCTAAGGGCCGAGTGTGGCAAATGATGAAAAGAAATTGTGGATTGATTTAATTTAGTTAAATAGTGATGGCAACACCATACATGAAATTACTGTTTGGTAGGAATTATTGCGCCTTGATTTCATATAGTTGTTGTTTGGTATGAACTTATGTTCTTGATGATGAAGATCCATGTGATAAAATTGTTTGTTGTTGTGACTATCAAATGCGATTGTACGGTAGGATTGGTTTGCGCGCCGCGACATGAAATAATAAGGGTGTCCGCTTGACCGGGATCATCCGGTTGGGCGCCGGTCTCGTTACTCGGTTTTGGGGCGTGACAAGAACTATATTTCTTCCTAAAGAATAACACATGTGCTCCCCACGGTGATGTACTAGGTCTGATAAATCCTTTTTCAAACAAGTTTTTTAGTTTTTCCCTTAACTCTTTCAGCTCTGCGGCGTCCATTCTATAGGGAGGAGTATATATTGGATGAGTATGTGGTAGTAGGTCAATAGCAAACTCAATTTCTTGCTCTGGCGGATGACCCAGAAGCTCATCGGGAAAAACGTCGGGAAACTCATTAACCAGATGGATGGACTGTATGGTTTGTAATTCTACTTCCACATCCTGAACCCGAACTAAGTGATAAATATTGTCCTTTCTGAGCATCTTCCTTGCCTTGAGATAGGAGATAAATTTACCTCTCGGCGATGCCGTATTACCTTTCCATTCCAATACAGGCTATTCTGGGAATTGAAATCAAACCATCTTTGATCTACACTTGATGTTAGCATAAGAAAAGGCCAATCAATCCATACACATTATAACATCAAGTTCTACCTTATCGAGCACCACATATCATATCCTTGTTTATTATCAAATCTATCACAGGCCATTACATGCCATTTCCATATATATAAGTAACAATATTAAAAGATAACTCGCATAACTAATTTAGAAAACGATTTATATACATAGGGGTCGACCAGGCCGTAGAAATGTCATACCCAAGACTATATACAGGATACTGTCTCTGAAACCTCTATGTAAACAAAACCATAATATATACAAGTCGGGACAGGGTTCCTTACGTTCTCATAAAAAAAACTAACATATTCAGAACCCTGAATTGGTAATACTCAAAGAAGAAGTGGAGCTCAACAACCAAAAGCTGACATATGCAGGAAGTCTACAATAGAAGGTCCTTGCCTCGTCCTTTATGAGAAACTCGATTAGACACACTTCGAAGCAGAACCTTCGTATCCTTATAAGTTACCTTCCTCATCTTGGCCCGACTGCTATCTTCTTCCTCTGCATACCTCATAACATTCACTGATGAACCTTGATTGACGGACTCACAAGACTGTGGACTATCTGAACCTCAGTAGAGCTGGTGTTTGCAAATACCTTGAAATAGTTCTGAGCCTGAGGGTAACACGGTTATGCCAATCTATTCACCACTCCCCTTATACCTTGATCAATGGGCCATGATAATAAAATCAAGGGCCTTTGTGAGGTTAGAACTCCCCTCAACTCATCTTCTGCCGGCGAAATTGAAACTACTCAAACAGATGACTCATATGGATCCTCCTCAATATAACCCAAGATCTCCGATGGATCTGACTTCATAGTGTAATTTTTATATATCCTTCTAACACCTTCATAACCTTCTGACCCGTGCTAGTAGCTGTAGTCTTCGGAGGCATCACTGAAAACGTAACATATTGTTAGGGACATGAATTCTTATATCACACGATCTAAGATAAGAAGAGAGAATAACATCCTATATGTCTTGTAGACTTTTGTCTATAAGTGTGGTGCACAACACACCTATAAACAAGACTCTACTAGACGCGGCTTGTAGACTCCCAAACACATAACTACTCTGATTCCATTTTTTTCACGCCCCGATCCTGGGGGTGAGACTGGCACCCGGTGCCTCATCTATCATTGTGTACCAACTTGCGACGCATGAATTCTTGACATATAATGTCCAACTTTGGCCAGGGCCGCATTGCAAGAAAATTTGTGAAGCAAAATATAAAATTGAATTGAGACAAGCGCTGACTAAATGTCAACATAAACCTGGTTCGGCAAGGTCATCATAACTACTATAACTGAAAAGTAAACAAAATATACGTATAGGGACTACAAGCCCAACATACTGCAGTAACAAACAGGATATGTCTACAAGCCTCTACTGATGGATATACTGTTATCAGAACAGGGCCCTGACCTACCCATAACCTATCTACATATATACATAAGATGTCACGAAACTTCTAGACCCAGCAACTCCGAAGGACAGGGAGCTTACTGATAAAGCTGAACTCGGGCAACACCTACTGAGGAGGTCTACCCGTATGTCTGTCTGAACCTGCACGAATGAAATGCAGTTCCCCTAGGAAGGGACGTCAGTACATAATAATATACTGAGTATGTAAGGCAATATACTAAAAGCTTAAATTGAACTGATAATATAATAACTGAAAGCAACTAGGATCAAATATAATCACCTGCTGATACTGATTCTATTATGGTAAGTAAAATAGATGTCTGGCCTTATGAGGCTTGGTATATATATATATATATATAACTGCTACGCCGTTGTAGGCTCGCTCAAAAGAACTCGACCATACTAGGATTTATATCTTAGCCAACTGGTCTCGGTCGTAGGCGCTCGGCCACAGTAGGCTCGGTATATAAGTTACCATCTGATCAGAAGTTACCCAATAAGGGCCTTGCCCATCTATTATCGCTCGATGTTAATGAAAATACTGTAATATTGTATATATTGATTCTCTGCTCTCATGACTAGAAAAAAAAAGGAAAAATACTCAATTTAATATGAAGTCCTAATAAGGATAATATTATGACATACAAGACTAGGAAAATATATGTAAATTATGGGATATGAACTTTTCTTTATGACTCGTTATCAAACTCATGTAATTAGGAGATCATTCCAAAATAAAGAAAGGGCTTAGCCTTAACATACCTGGATTAGGGAAAAATCGGTAAGATGTTCTTGCAAAAGGTTACACCGTACTCCTTTAAAATTGCAAAATTTCTGTTCGATTTGTTAAAGATTCGTACCCTTCTATGTTAGCTGCAGATTTCTTTCAACGTTGGCTTCAGGTTGAAGTGAAAAGTCTTCTATTGTCAACACCAACAGAAGAAAAAAAGGGATTTACATGCACGTTAGCTTTATAAATTACAGAAACTTTAATTGCACCCAACGTCACAATGGACTTATTTGATGGCTTGACAAGAATTTTGTTGAAAACTTTGTAGGAAATTTTTAACGCCTGGTAGTGTCCTTGTACTAAAAATATGAGAATGAAATGTTTTTGTACTTTAACCCACTACTTTTACAACTAAAATATTAGGAATGATGTTTTTCCTTATTATCACATTACTTGCCATTACTTCCCACCTAGCAAAAATGACTAAGAATCATTTGGTTAAGAATTGGTGTGCTACCACGTGGGGGTGGGGATTTTAAATCTTTATCTACTAATTTATTAATAAATTAAGTAATATCCTGCAACCCAATAATTTACCAATTACCCACATAATGAATAATTATAACATTATTGAAAATCTTACTTATTTTGAATACAGTTTATACACCATACTATCATGGTCATATGGTACTAGTCCATAAATATCGAGTATTATAGCTCGATCGTATTTTATCTCCAAATTGGCAACCTTTAACGAAACTCATTTTCTTTAATTCGTGTACCCTGTATCCTTCGTGGAACTTACTTATCACTTGTTATAAATAGAACAAATACGTTAACCTCGACATAACCTCATCCCTGCGTCTACGTCGATTAACTGAAGTCGAAACTTTAACGTATGAAAATGCGATATGTAACATCCTTCCCCACTTAAAAACATGAGTCCTCGAATGTTTAACTCCCTCGAGTCTATATAACATTGGCAGAGTCGCCTTTGTAATAATAATACTACCAACTCTTCCTGCAGAAACTCAAAAATTTTATGCCACATAGGACCACAATCATCAATAATGACCATGGCCTCACACGACTAATGATGTCTCACTTGGTCCCTTCTCTGGAGGAGGAAATAAATAGGGATATATAGACTTCATGTCTTCTTCCGCCTCCCAATCTTCCGCATTGTTATTTCTCGAAAATACTTTCACCAAAGCTATGTCTTTAGTTCTCAATCTCTGAACCTGTCCTATCTAATATAGCAATGGGAGTTTCTTCATATGGTAGCTTGTTTGTGACCTAAAAGTTGTCAACTAACACGATTCTGTAAGGGTCTCCGATACATTAACGGAACATAGACACATGAAAGACTGGATATAACTTTCTAATGTAGAGTATATAAGCTTGAAATGGGATTAGGATAGTTATAGGAGTAAAGATACTACAGTTAGTCATTTTTGGTTGTGAATTATAAAATACACTGGTTCTTTAAAGTTAGTAAATTTTTTATGTAAATCCTAGGATGGCAGGCCATGATTTTTACTCCATTGAGCAAGGAGATTTTGTACGTATCTTATGTACTTCAATTTTTGCACTTTGGTTTAGGTTTTATGTCAAAATAGTTAAGTCAAAGAAGTTCTTTGACACACACAAATTGGGTAAGATATAATTCACCCCTTCCTCTTGTGTATGGGTGATCCTAAAATAAATAATTGGTATCAAAGCATGCTCTTTCAAATAAAGGGTAACACCTTGAAAAGTGTAACGACCTGGTCGGCCATTCCGAGAGTTATAGCCCCGTTTCCCCCATTTCTGCTTCTTTATGTGCTGTTCCGTTGTGTGGTGTTGTGTCAGGTTGGTAGGTTCAGATCCAGAGTATTTTTGGAGTGAAATGAGACACTTAGTCTCTTATTGGTAATCTTAAGTTGGAAAATTCAATGGGACGTTGACTTCTAGGTAAACGGATTTGGAAATGGATTGTTATGTTTTAGTTAGCTTTGTTGGGTGATTTTAGGCTTAGGAGTGCGTCTGGAATGTAATTTGGATGTATGTGGTAGAATTAGGCTTGAATTGGCTAAATTGGAACTTTGATGATTTTTGTCAGAAGTGGAAAATTAGGTATCGGGGCCGGAATAGAATTCCGGAAGTTGGAGTAGGTTCGTAGCGTCATTTGTGATGTGTTTGCAAAATTTGAGGTCAATCAGACGTGGTTTTAGTAGGTTTCAGCGTCCTTGGTAAATTTTGGAAGTTTAGAAATTTTTAAGCTTGAATCTTCAGTTGATTTGGTGTTTTCGTGTCGTTTTGGGTGTTGCAAAGGTTCAACTATGTTCATGTATTGATATATGACTTAGTGACATCCCGATGTTTGGGGCTTGTTTTTTGTATTTCTATTTTCATATTAAGAGTTTGGCTTGGTTTATGAGAAATTTAAATATTGGAAATGTCTTTATTAAATTCTTATAATCAAATTAGTAGTAACATTATGAGAAATAGGCTTGCCTTGTATCACGATAGGCACCATCCCGACATGGTTTAGATTTGGGTCGTGACAAGTTGGTATCAGAGCCTAGGTTACATATGTCTCACGAGTCATGAGCGGTTTAGTAGACTATTGCGGATAGGGACAAAGACGTATGTACTTATCATAGAGAGGCTGCACAAACCTTTAGGAAAATTTTTCACATTCTTGGATTCTTGTCATGCGTTCTATTTATTCCGATAACTAAACATCTATTATTTAATTCTCTCACCCATGCTGATGAATCGTGCTACCGATCATGAGGGAAAGACACCAATACCACCAGCTCGGGCCGCGAGAGGCCAATGCCGTGGTAGAGACCGTGGTAGAGGCAGAGACATCGCAAGCACAATAATTGGGGTAGCACCTCTAGGTCCTCTAGTTGTCCCCGATGAGGACCAGGTCCCCGAGGTAGATGTTCCGGTAAGACCAGCTCAAGCACCACATGTGTATATTGTGATTCCTAGCCTTCAGGAGGCCCTGGACCATATTCTATCAGTGTGTACGGGCCTTGCTCAGGCAGTCTCAGTTACTACGACTGAGCCACTTCTCATGCCGGGGAGGAACCCATACTCCCGGCGCCCACACACTGGGGCAAGTTGTTCAGGGACTGCAAACACCGGGGGCAACACCAGCCCAATCGTTCGCAGCTGCTAAGTAGCATGTAGTTCTTTGTGTGATGGAGGATAATCAAAGTATGTTGGAGAGGTTTGGGATACTCCAGCCTCTACCCGTCAGTGGCACAAAGAGAGAAGACACTGAGGATTTCTTGGACAGTGCCAGAGGATACTTCGCACAGATGTTATTTTAGAGACTTGTAGGGTATCATTCACTACATTTCAGTTTTCTAGGCTGCACTCCGATGGTGGGAGACTTATGAGAGGCGTAGGCCTGCTGGCGAAGCACCCCTCACATTGCAATAGTTCAATGTGGTATTTTTGGAGAAGTTTGTGCCTCACTCTCGCAAAAAGACTGCGCAAACAGTTTGAGCAGCTTCGCCAGGGTGATATGTCGGTGATGCAGTATGAGATGTGATTCTCGGAGTTGTCCCGACATGCTATCTTGTTGGTTCCCACAGACATGGAGAGGATTATGAGGTTGATATATGGTCTAATTTTTCATCTACGGTTGTTTATGACCCGAGAGAGGGTTTCTGGTGCTACCTTTGATGAGGTTGTCGACATAGGTTGACAAATTGAGATGGTTCGTGATCAGGAGAGGGTTGACAGGGAGGACAAGAGTCCTTGTGGACCAGGTGGATTCAATGGCACTTCTCAAAGGGGCCAGTTCTAGCATGGCAGAGGATGTCCATTCAGGCATGCCCCGCCAGCTCATCCAGTTCATCGGGGTGCATCATCTGGCCATAGTTCTCACAGTCATCAATAGGGTCACTCAGTATTCAGTGCACTGCCAGCATAGGGTTATCATCATGCCCTGTCCAATCAAGTATCCGCTGGTATTTCTTTGGTGCATCAGTTCTATCAGAGGGAGGGTTTGTTTCAAGTGCAGAGATTTTTGTCCCATCATAAGAGATTACCCTAGGCCATTGGGTGGGATTCCACAGCGAGGTACTCGGCTGATGGCACTAGCACCAGTTCCTCCACCACCCGCCCAGCCAGCTAGGGGTAAGCCTCAGCCAGCAAGGGGCGAATCCCAGTTAGCTAGGGGTTGCTCGAGAGGGGGAGGCAGATCAGGGGGTGGTCAGGCCGTTTCTCTGCTTCCCCAGCCAGACCAGACACTATTTCTTCAGATGCTATGATTACATGCATTGTCTCAGTTTGTCACAGAGATGCCTCATTATTATTTGACCATGGTTCTACATATTCATGTGTTTCATCATACTTTGCTCATTTTCTGAATATGCCTCATGAGTTATTAATTTCATATGTTCGTGTATCTACTCCTATGGGCGATACTATTATTGTGGACCGCGTGTATCAGTCATATATGGTGTCTATTGGGGGTCTTGAGACCCGAGCGGATTTCTTGTTGCTAAGCCCAGTTGATTTCGATCTGATATTGTGCATGAATTGGTTATCTCCATGTCATGTTGTTCTAGGCTGTCATGCCAAATTCGTGACCTTAGCGATGTCGGGACTTCTGAGGGAAGAGTGGAGTGGTTCTATAGACTATGTACCGAGTAGGGTGTTTTCATATTTGAAGGCTCAACGTATGGTTGAGAAGGGTTGTCTTACATACTTGGCATTTGTTAGAGATGTTAGTGTACAGACTCCAGCCATTTATTCTGTTTCGGTGGTATGTGATTATCCGGATGTGTTTCCTGCAGACCTGTCGGGCATGCCGGCTAACAGAGATATTTAGTTTGGTATTGATTTGATGTCGGGCACTCAGCCCATTCCTATCCCGCTATATAATATGAAACCAGCATAGTTGAAGAAATTGAAAGAACAACTTCAGGAACTCCTTAATAAGGAGTTTATTCATCCTAGTGTGTCACCTTGGGGTGCACCTTTCTATTTGTGAAGAAGAAAGATGGCTCCATGAGAATATGTATTGATTATATGTAGTTGAACAAGGTCACAGTCATAACCAAGTATCATTTGCCTCGTATTGATGATTTGTTTAACCAGCTTCAGGGAGCGAGATTGTTCTCCAAGATTGATTTGAGGTATGGGTATCATCAGCTGAAGATTCGAGATTCAGATATTCCTAAGACGACTTTCAGGACCCGTTATTGTTATTATGAATTCTTGGTGATGTCTTTTGGGATGACTAGTTCCCCAACAACGTTCATGCATTTGATGAACAATGTATTCCATCCATATTTGGACTCGTTCGTTATTGTGTTCATTAATGACATTCGGGTTTACTCTCGTAGCCAAGAGGATCATGCTCAGCATTTGAGGATTGTATTAAAGAGATTGAAGGAGGGGAAGCTTTATGCAATGTTCTCCAAGTGTGAGCTTTGGCTCATCTCAGGAGAATTCTTGGGACACGTGGTGTCCAGTGAGGGTAGTTAGGTAGATTCAAAGAAGTTAGAGGCAGCTCAGAGTTGGCCTAGACCATCCTCAGCTACGGAGATTATGAGCTTCCTTGGTTTAACGGGATATTACTATCGGTTTGCGGATGGATTTTCATCTATTGCTTCGCCCTTGACCAAATTGAACTAGAAGGCCGATCCATTCAGGTGGTTGGACGAGTGTGAGGAGAGATTTCAGAAGCTCAAGACTGCTTTGTCTACAGCTCCAATGTTAGTTCTGCCATCAGCTTCAGGTTCTTATACCGTGTATTGTGATGCTTCGAGGATAGACATTGGTTGTGTTTTGATGCAGGAGGGTAGGGTGATTTCCTACGCTTCGCACCAGTTGAAGACCCATGAGAAGAATTATCTGATGCATGATCTTGAGTTAGAAGCCATTTTTCACGCCTTGAAGATTTGGCGTCGTTATTTGTATAGGGTTCACTGTGAGATTTTTACTGATCACCAGATTCTACATCATCTGTTTAAGCAGAAAGATCTTAATTTGCATCAGCGGAGATGATTGGAGTTTCTTAAGGACAATGATATCACTATTCTATACCATTCGGGGAAGGCCAATGTAGTGGCTGATGCTCTGAGCCACCGAGCAGAGAGTTTGGGGAGTTTAGCATATCTTCCGGCGGCAGAGAGACTTTTAGTGTAAAGAATCGTAAAATTTCATGGCTAAAAATAATGACCAAGTAGGTCCCCGTGTTGTTACAACTGTAGAAATTCTTAAAACGGACCCTTTCTGAGTAAAAAGTACCCCGGGACTTGAAAGATATAATTTTCCAGATTTGCGCAGGTCTATGGTCCACTATGCGATCGCAGATCCGGTATGTCGACTGCATAGTGGTCGCATACTTGGACAGTTTGCTGTCCATTTTGAGGACAACTATGCGGCCTAGAACGCGATCGCATTTTGTTAATGTGGGCCGCCTAGTTGTCGCATTCTTGCACCTTGATCTTTGCGTAGGGAGTTATGCGATCGCATAACAGGTATACGGACCGCATAGTAGTCGCATACCTAGGCAGTCTACTTTTCTTTTCGGCCCATTTGAGAACAATTTATGTGACAGGAATGCAGACCACATAGCAGGAATGCGATCACATTCCTTACCGCATTTCTGTTTCGGGACTGTTAAAACTCTAATTTTAAACCCGACCCCCAATTCATTAAGACACTTACCCCTTTCATTTTAAGCCTATTTTATGCTAAATTAGAGAGAGAAGAGAGTGGGTTTTAGAGAGAGAGAGTTCCAACTTCATCAAATTTGTTCCTCTATCACTACTCAGGCCTAGAATTCATCAAGTATGACACAATTTTCTTCACTACAAGAGGTAAGCTTCCACCCGATCAACCTTAATTTCCATATTTTTTGTTAAAATGAAACATGGTTAGGTGAGTTCATAAAGATGGGGGGAGGGATTTTGCATTCATGTAACCAACTAGTCATAATCTAATAAATAGAAATGAGTTAGAGTAATCCTTCAGTAAAAAGAGGCCATTTAGTCTAAAAGAACACCTAGTGTTTCATAGAATGCGCAAGTGAGTCCAAGACATGATTATTATTCCTAATTCTAAGTTTAATTATGCCACATTGTGAACTAGATTGAAGGTGCTAGAAGGTCAGGTGAATTGTGGTACAAAATTAAAGGGAAATTCCGATTCAAGTTATGTATGGCTAACATTAATCTTTGTAGAGTTACCTTGTTGGTGTCTGAGCACACGGTATGAAATTCCTGCTTGAGCATATGTGAATTGATTGTCCTGTTTTGTCATGGCGTATGAGTTCATTCTCTGATTTTTCTTAAGTCGATTACCATGCTAATTGAGATTATGAAGGGTGATACTTTGTGCTTATCCTACCATGTGTAAGGTTCGTTAAATGTTCGAATAAGTCAATATGGCAGTATGTGCTACTCAATAAAATAATGTTACCATACCCTAATGTGGGAAGGTATATAATTGCTAAGGTCCGAGTGTGGCAAATGATGAAAAGAAAATGTGGATTTATTTAATTGAATAAAATAATGATGGCAACACCATATGTGAATTAATGTTTGGTAAGGATTATTGTGCCTTGACTTCATATAGTTGTTGGTTTATATGAACTTATGTTCTTCATGATGAAGATCTTTGTGATATAATTGTTGGTTATTGTTGCTATGAAATGTGAACGTATGGTGGGATCGGGTTGCGCGCAACAACATGAATTAATAATGCTGGACAGGTAATAAGGGTTGAATGTGATTGTATGGTGGGATCGAGTTGCGCGCTGCAACACGAAGTAATAAGGGTGGAGAGGTAATAAGGGTGAGATGAGAATGTACGGTGGGATCGGGTTATGGGGCGCAACAGATGAATAATTGAAATGAGTAACTGTGGAATCTCCATTTGTAACTTTCTGTATATCTGTGTGGTACTTGTGTGGTTACCTTGACTGTCTTTCAATTTTGTACTATGTAATTCTACTTGGAATAAACTTTGTTCATACATTCTAGTACTATTCAATGGTACTAACGTCCCTTTTGTCGGGGGCGCTACATCCCGACAAGTATTGTGCAAACCCTTAGTACTCTTAGAGGCTTCGTAGACATGATGTGGACTGTACATATATGTATTTTGGGCAATAAATGTGTTTACTAGTAATCGTGGTCTGAATCTGAATTATTGTATGTTTTGTGATTATCAAATGTTGAAATGATGAAGGATGAAATGAACACAAGTAGTAGATTCATGTTTAAACTCTAAATTTCGAATTTATGTTGAATAAGGTATATTGTAAACACGGGGCAACGCGTTGGGTACAAAAGACAATCCAGGTCCGCTTGACCGGGGTCATCTCGTTGGGCGCCGGCCTCGTCCCTCTGTTTTAGGGGTAGGAGTCTTGCATGGATGTAACCAAGTAGTCATAATCTAGTAAAAGGAAACGTGTTAGAGTAATCTTGCACTAAAAATAGGCCATTTAATCAAAAGGAAGACCTAGTGTTTGATAGAATGCTCAAGTGAGTTCAAGACATGATCATTATTCCTAATTCTAAGTTCAATTATGCCACATTGTGAACTAGACTGAAGGTTCTAGAAGGTCCGGTGAATTGTGGTAAAAAGTTTAAGGGGAATTCTGATTCAAGGTATGTATAACTAACTTTAATCCTTATAGAGTCATCTTGTTGGTCACCGAGCACTTGGTATGAAATTCATGTTGAGCATATGTGAATTGATTGTCCTACTGTGTCGAGGTGTAAGACTTCATTCATTGAATTCCTTAGTCTATTATCATGTCATATAAGCTTGTGAAAAGGTGAATCTTTGTGCTTACTCTATCATGTGCAAAGCGCGTTAAATTTGAATACGTCGGTATGAGAAGTTATGCCGCAAAATGAAAGAAATGCTAATGAAACAAAGTGTTGAATGTATCTAAGTGCTAAATGTTTTGTGGTAAATAATGTAAAGGAAAATGGGATAAACTAATTGAGCTATGTGTTGATGGCATACCTTATATGACTCATGATATGACAGATTTCTATGGCCTACATTTCATATGGTTACTTGGTTGTTACGAATGAATATCCTTGACGATGAGAATATTTGCAATTGAATTATTGGTTGATGTTGCTATTAATTACATTGTTGTAAGTATCAAGGTGCTATAGGCTGTGTAGCAAATGATGAAAGTAAATATGGGCTGATTTTATAGAGTTAAATGATTGTGGCAACACCATATAATAATTACTGATTGGTAAGGATCATTGTGCCTTGATTTCACGTAGTTATTGGTTGATATGAAATTATGTTCTTCATGATGAAGATCCCTGTGATATAATTGTTGGTTGTTGTTGTTGTGAACTGAGAATTGTAAGGTGGGATCAGGTTGCACGCCGCAATAGAATTGTAAGGTGGGATCGGGTTACACGCTGCAACAGAAGTAATAAGGGTGTAATGTGATTGTGAGATGGGATCGGGTTGCACGCTGCAACAGAAGAAATAAGGGGTGATTGAGTTGCGCGCCGCATATAGGCTTTGTGCAATATTTGTTTGGGTTTCTTTAACTGCCTCATATATGTGCACTGATTGGTTTTACATAGAGTAAAGTTTGTTTATACATACTAGTACTATTCAATGGTACTAACGTCCCTTTTGCTGGGGGCACTACATCATCTATATGGGTGTAGTTGGTTCTATAGCAGGTAGCTCGGTTCGTCGTTAGTGGTGCCTCCTTTCCATCTCTCTACCAGTTATGGTGAGCCCCATTTCCTCTCGGGGCCGTGTGTGGTGTATATCAACTATTTTGTATATGTTATGTCTTATAAGGTATAGTCGGGGCCTTGTTGCCGGCAAGTATTGCTTAAACTCCTAGTATTCATAGAAGCTCCGTAGACACTGTGTGGGTTGTATATACATATTTTGGGTTGTAGTTGTAACTATTCGTAACCATGGTTCCGTGTTGGAAATATTGTGCTTACTTTGTATATTTTGGGATTATTCAATGTTGATACTTTAAAGAGGAAAATGGACTTATGTTGTAAATTCACACGATGATTCTAATAACTATTTCATTTACGAATTTGTATATTATAAACACGGGGTGATGCGTTGGTTAGGAAAGGCAATCCAGGTCCGCTTGACCAGGATCATCTGGTTGGGCGCCGGTCTAGTCTCTCGGTTTTGGAGTGTGACAAACTTAGTATCATAGCCTAAGGTTTTAAAAGTGTCCTAGGATGTCTCGGAGCCATGTCTAGTAGAGCCCTTATTATCGGTGTGTTGTCGACCATATCTATAATTAGGGGGTTGCATGGACATTTGGAAAAATACCCTTTTATTGTTACTTTGTATCATGCGATGAAGTGGAAGGTGAAAACATCTTTATGTAACTCGTGCATTGTCCCAATTTTCAGCAAATGGCACCCAAGAAGAGATCCTAACTCAGCCCAGAGGCCAATGCCACCCCAAGAGTGGCCGTGAATTCTTTATCTGATGGTGCGGGTGTGAATGCTTCCCCAGCCACAAATCAACCTGACACCTCCACTGCAAGCCAGTCTATTCCTATTTGTGCTCCAGCGGAGGCTGCTACAGTCCCTCCCGCTGATGTTCCTGATCCTTTTTCAGCCCCAGCGTCCAGTCCTGGTATTTCTAATGGGGACCTTAGGGGAGCTATTCAAACGATGACTCAGCTAGTGGCCTCCCAGGACCAAAGGTCACATGTTACCCATGCATCCTCTAGCGAGCAAGGGGATTCTTCAGGTTCCAGGGTCAACCAGTTTCTGCTGTTAGCCCCTCAAGAGTTCATAGGCAGTGACCTAGAGGCTGATCCTCAAGAGTTCATTGATGAGATGTGCAAGACCCTTCGAGTTATGAGGGTTACTGAGACAGAGGGGGTCTAGTTAGCTTCCTATCGTCTGAAAGGAGCGACATATTCGTGGTCTAAAATGTGGGAGAGTTCCCGTGGAGAAGGGAGCCCTCCGGCGAGGTGGGAGGAGTTTGTGGATGCCTTTATAGATCATTTCTTGCATGCCGAGATTATCGCAGCCCGTGCAATAGATTTTAAGGCCCTCAAGATGCGCAACATGAGTGTGTGGAAGTATCACATAGAGTTTGTGCGCTTTTCCAAATATATTGTTCACATGTTGTCTCCTACGGAGGCTAGAGTTCGTCGGTTTGTTCAAGGCCTTGGACCCTTTGTTATTAAAGAAGCTGCTACAGCTGCTCTACATTCAGACATGAACTACGGGGAGATTGTGGGATTTGCCCAGGCTACGGAGGCTCAGAAATTAAAGATAATGATGGAGAGAGAGAGTAGTAGTAGGGCTCGGTCAGCGAGAAACCCTAGGAGTTCAGTGGGAGGAGGGGGATTAGTCATTGGGAGAGGGTCATCAGGGCCATCTCAGTCCTATTCTCAGTCCTCAGCCAGTCCGTCGCCATTAGGGTGCAGTTATCAACAGGGAGGTCGTGTTGGACCAGGTTCAGACAGCATGAGGTTTCATCAGTCAGGTTCTTCAGGTGGGAGGTTCCAGCAGTAGCGGAGGGCCCCATGCCCTAAGTGTGGGAGTTTTCATTCTGAGCCCTGTTACGTGGACATACCATTATTCTATAGGTGTGGAGTGAGAGGCCTCGTTCAGCGAGACTGTGGTGAACCCCGTCTGGGCACGGGTATGGGCACTTGTCAGCCATCCAGTTCTTCGGCTGCTACATCTTCTGTACGCCCTCCAGCTCCAGCAAGGCGCGGTGCAGCTAGGGGAGGAGCTCAGGGTCGAGGGGGACCCACTCGGTTCTATGCTTTGAGTGGTCGCCAGAGTGCGGAGGCTTCTGCAGATGTTGTCATAGGTATTCTAACTGTTCAGTCACATGATGTTTATGCTCTTATTGATCCCTGGTCTTCTCTGTCATATGTTACTCCATTTATTGCTTCATGTTTTAGGATAGAACCCGAACAGCTTCACGAGTCGTTCTCTGTGTCGACTCCGGTTGGTGATTCTATTAAGGTCGTGCGAGTCTATAGGAATTGTGTTGTCACGGTGCATGGTCAGGATACCACGGCCTATCTTATCGATTTAGAAATGGTAGATTTTGATGTAATTATGGGGATGGATTGTCTCTATTCGTGCTTTGCTAAACTCGACTGCCGAACAAGAATTATGAGGCTCGAGTTTCCTAATGAATCAGTTATCGAGTGGGAGGGGAATAATGTTGTCCCAAGAGGTAGATTTATTTCCTACCTTAAAGACTCAAAGATGATCAGAAAAGGGTGCATTTACAATTTGGTCCGGGTTGTGGACACCACTTCAGAGGTGCCATCTCCCGAATCTGTGCCTCTTGTGAATGAATTTATTGAAGTATTTCCGGATGAGCTTCCTGGGATTCCACCAGATAGAGAGATCGATTTCGGGATTGATGTATTGCCAGATACACATCCAATATCTTTTCCACCTTACCGAATGGCGCCAACAGAATTGAGAGAGTTAAAAGAGCAATTGAAAGATCTATTAGAAAAAGGTTTCATTCGGCCAAGTGTGTCGCCTTGGGGCGCACCGGTTCTTTTTGTCAGAAAGAAAGACGCATCGCTTCGAATGTGTATTGATTATCGGCGGCTCAACAAGGTCACCATAAAAAAAATACCCATTGCCTCAAATAGATTACTTGTTCGATCAGTTGCAATGTGCTAGGTTCTTCTCAAAGATTGATTTGCGGTCCGGGTATCACCAGTTAAAGATCAAGGAGCATGATATTCCTAAGACTGCCTTCAGGACTCGATATGGGCACTTTGAATTTCTGCTAATGTCTTTTGGGCTAAACAAAGCCCCAACAGCTTTTATGGATCTTATCAATCGGCTTTTCAAACTATTTCTTGACTCTTTTGTGATTGTCTTCATTGACGATATCCTTGTGTATTTGCGAAGTCAGGAAGATCACACTACTAACCTCAGGGCAGTTCTGCAGACTCTTAATCAGCACCAGTTGTATGCAAAGTTTTCAAAGTGTAAATTTTGGCTAGAATCAGCCACCTTTTTGGGCAGTGTTTTTTCCAGGGAAGGGATTCAGGTTGATCCCCAAAGATTGTAGTGGTAAAGGATTGGCCTAGGCCAACGACCCCAACAGAGATTCACAGTTTCTTAGGTCTAGCTGGGTATTATCCAAGATTTGTGGAGGGATTGTCTACCCTCTCCTCCCCATTAACTAAGCTGACACAGAAGGCGATTAAGTTCCAGTGGTCCGATGCTTGTGAAAAGAATTTTCAGGAATTGAAATTGAGATTGACTACAGTTCCAGTGTTGACCTTTTCACAGGGTATAGAGGGATTTGTAGTTTATTGTGATGCTTCAAGGGTTGGTTTGGGGTGTGTGTCGATGCAGTGCGGAAAGGTTATAGCGTATGCTTCTAGGCATCTCAAGAATCACGAGAAGAATTATCCGACGCATGATTTGGAGCCCGCGGCGGTTGTGTTTGCATTGATGATCTAGCAGCATTATCTTTATGGGGTCCATGTGGATATGTTCACAGACCACAAGAGTCTTCAATATTTATTCAAACAAAAGGAGTTGAACTTAAGGCAGCAGAGGTGGTTAGAATTTCTCAAGTATTATGATATGAATATTTTGTACCATCTAGGAAAAGCGAAAGTGGTAGCCGACGTTCTTAGTCGAAAATCCATGGGTAGCTTGGCTCATTTGGAAGCAGGTCAGAGGCTTTTGGCTCGGTAGGTTTATCAGTTTGCCAGCTTGCGGGTATGTCTTTTGGCCTCAGTTGAAGGGAAAGGCCTGGTGCGTAACGGAGAAGAGCCTTCTCTTGTAATGAAAATCAAGGAAAAACAATTCAGAGATCCAACATTGGTACAGTTGAGAGTGGCAATTCTGAATCATAGGACTACAACATTTTCACTCGGCAACGATGACGGTGTTTTGTGGTGCCAATAGAGGCTATGTTTTACGGACGTGGATGATCTTCGGGAAAGGGTAATGGAAGAGGCTCACCATTCCAGGTATTCAGTACACCCAGGTTCTAGAAAGAGGTTTCATGACCTCAAAGAGATTTATTGGTGGAATGGTATGAAAAGAGGTGTGGCGAACTTTGTGGCTGGATGTCCGAATTGTTATCAAGTGAAGGCCGAGCATCAGAGGCCCGATGGGTTGGCACAGCTCATGGAAATACCAATGTGGAAATGGTAACTGATCTATATGGACTTTGTGGTGGGTATACCTCGCACTCTACGTAGATTCGACTCAGTTTGGGTAATAGTGGATCGGCTCACGAAATCAGCTCACTTCTTTCCAGTCAAGTTGACTGATACTGCAAAACAGTACGCTCAGTTGTATATAAAATAAATAGTCAGGCTCCATGGCAATCCAGTATCTATTATCTCGGATCGAGGTGCCCAGTTCAAATCTAACTTTTGGAAGAATTTTCAGCAATGTTTTGGGACGCAGGTAATCCTCAGCACACCATTCCATCCATAGGCTGATTGGCAGGCAGCGCGGACCATTCAGACGCATGAAGATATGTTACGGGCTTTTGTATTAGATTTCAAGGGTAGCTGGGATGATCACTTGTCGCTTATAGAATTTATTTATAATAACAGTTTCCATGATAGTATTTAGATGGCCCTTTTTGAGGCATTGTACGGACGGAGGTGTAGGTCTCTGATTGGATGGTTCGAGGTTCGCGAGGAGGACCTACTAGGGGATGAAGACTTCTCAGAGTCATCAAAAATCCTATGCGGTCGTTCGTTGAAGAGATTTGGAGTTTCAATTCGATGATTGGGTATTTTTGAAGGTGTCTCCCATGAAGGGAGTGATGTGGTTTGGGAAGAAAGGGAAATAAATCCCATGGTATGTCGGGCCATATAAGATTGCTCAAAGGATAGGACATGTGGCTTATAGGCTGGAACTGCCCCCTGAGATATCATCAGTACACCTAGTGTTTCATGTGTCCATGTTGAAGAAGGTGATTAGGGATCCATCTGCCATTTGAGACGGTTGTCATTAATGATGGATTTTCACATGAAGAGGTTCCAGTTGCTATTTTTGATAGGCAAGTTCGTAGGTTGAGGAACAAAGAGATTGCTTCTGTTAAAGTATTATGGCGGAGTCAACAAGCCGGTAGTGGTTTTGAAAGTTTTCATTCCTAAGCAATTATATATTATGTTAAATTTTGTGCAAGAACACTCCACTTCCCTAATTACAATAAATTTTGTCCAAGAACACTTCACTCCCCTAAAATTTGTGGAGTTAACCGAACAATGTGAGGCTTGTGGAAGTAATTGAATTACATGTAGCTTGTTGAAATGACCAGATTATGTGCAAGTTGATAAAGTAACTTGGTAATTTGTGGAATTGGTTAAACATGTGTTTCGGGGGCTCTCTGATAGGTAGATAGGCCTAATTACAAAGGAAACTCTAGAGAAATTTTTAAGAAATACCGGAGTTAGTAAAAATTTGGGGGTTGGTTTATTTTGTGATTTTCCTACTCTTGTAATTCCCCGGTCCTCATTTGAGGACGAATGATTTTAAGTGGGGGAGAATGTAAAGACCAGTAAAATTCTATGGCCAAAAATAATGCCCAAATAGGTCCTCGTGTTGTTATAATTGTAGACATTCTTAAAACAGACCCTTTTTGAGTGAAAAGTACCTCCGGACTTAAAAGATGTAATTTTCCAAATTTGCGCAAGTATGTGGTCCACTATACGATTGCATATCAGGTATGTGGACCACATAGTGGTCGCATACCTGGACAATTTTATGTCCATTTTGAGGACAGGTATGCGTCCTAGAATGCGATCGCATTTCACGAATGTGGAGTTGTCGCATTCTTGTACCTTGACTTTTGCGGAGGGAATTATGCGACGCACTATGTGATCGCATAACAGGTATGCGGACCGCATAGCGGTCGCATACCTAGGTAGTCTACTTTTCTTTTTGGCACATTTGAGGGTCAATTATGCGACAGGAATGCGGACCGCATAGCAGTAATGCGATCGCATTCCTGACCGCATTTCTACTTTGGGACTGTCAAATTTCTAATTTTATACCCGACCTCGAAGTTCATTAAAACACCTCGTCCTTTTATTTTAAGCTCATTTTCTGATAAACTAGAGAGAGGAGAGAGTGGGTTCTAGAGTAAGAGATAGTACCATCTTCATCAAATTTTTTCCTCCATTACTACTCATGCCTGGAGTTTATTAAGTAGGACACCATTTTCATTACTACAAGGGGTAAGCTTCTACCCATCAACCTTAATTTCTAGATTTTTGTTAAAATAAAACATGGTTAGATGAGTTCATGAAGATGGTGGTAGGATTCTTGCATGCATGTAACAAACTAGTCATAATCTAGTAAAAGGAAATGGGTTAGAGTAATCTTTCACTAAAAAGAGCCCATTTAATCTAAAGGAACACCTAGTGCTTGATCCAATGCTCATGTGAGTTCAAGACATGATCATTATTCTTAATTCTAAGTTCAATTATGCCACATTGTGCACTAGATTGAAAGTGCTAGAAGGTACGGTGAATTATGGTAGAATATTTAAGGCGAATTACGATTCAAGGTATGTATGGCTAACTTTAGTCCTTGTAGAGCCATGTTGTTGGTGTCCGAGCACTCGGTATGAAATTCTTGCTGAGCATATGTGAGTTGATTGTCCGGGCTGTGTCGAGGTGTAAGACTTCGTTATTTGAATTCCTTTGTCGATTATCATGTCATATGAGCTTGCAAAAATGTGATTCTTTGTGCTTATTCTATCATGTGCAAAGCTAGTTAAATGTGAATACGTCGGTATGAGAAGTTGTGCTACAAAACGAAAGAAATGACTATGAAACAAAGTGTTGAATGTATCCAAGTGCTAAATGTTGTGTAGTAAGTAATGGAAATGAAAAGGGGACAAACTAATTGAGCTATGTGTTGATGGAATACCGTATATGACTCATGATTTTATAAATATTTCTGTGGCCTTGATTTCATATGGTTACTTGGTTGTTCCGAATGAATATCCTTGACGATGAGAATTTTTGTTATTGAATTGTTGGTTGATGTTGCTATTAATTGCATTGTTGAACATATCAAAGTGCTAAAGTCTGTGTAGCTAATGATGAAAGTAAATATGGGCTGATTTTATTGAGTTAAATGATTGTGGAAAAACCATATATGAACTACTGATTGGTAACGATCATTGTGCCTTGATTTCACATAGTTATTGGTCAATATAAACTTGTGTTCGAATTGTATAATTGTTGGTGGTTGTTGCTGTGAAATGAGAATTGTAAGGTGAGACCGGGTTGCACGCCACAACAGAATTGTAAGGTTGAATCGGTTTGCATGCCGTAACGGAAGTAATAAGGGTGTAATGTGATTGTGAGATGGGATCGGGCGCCGTAACAGAAATGTAAACTGGGATCGGGTTGCACGACACAACACAAGTAATAAGGGTGTAATGTGATTGTGAGATGGGATCGGGTTGCACACTGCAACAGAAGAAATAAGGGTGGAATATGATTATAATGGGGGATCGGGTCGCGCACCGCAATAGGAAAACAATTGAAATAAAAAACTGTGGAAACCCCATTTGTGATTTTTTGTATCTATGTGCAATATTTGTATGGGTTTCTTTAACTGCCTCATCTATGTGCATTGATGATTTTACATAGAGTAAAGTTTTTTTATACATACTAGTACTATTCAATGGTACTAACGTCCCTTTTGCCGGGGGCGCTACATATTCTATGCGGATGTAGGTGGTTCTATAGATGGTAGCTCGGTTCGTCGTTAGTGGTGCCTCCTCTTCATCTCTCTAGCAGTTCTGGTGAGCCCTATTTCCTCTCGGGGCCGTGTGTATTCTATATCAACTCATTTGTATATGTTATGTCTTATAAGGTATAGCCAAGGCCTTGTTGCCGTAAAGTATTGTGTAAACTACTATTATTCTTAGAGGCTCCGTAGACACTGTGTGAGTTGTATATACATATTTTGGGTAGTAGTTGTAACTATTCGTAACTGTGGTTCCGTGTTGGAAATATTGTGCTTAGTTTGTCTATTTTGGGATTATCAAATGTTGAAACTTAAAAGAGGAAAATGGAGTTATGTTGTAAATTCACACTTTGATTCTAATTGCTATTTCATTTACAAATTTTTATAATATAAACACGGGGTGATGCGTTGGGTAGGAAAGGCAATCCTGGTGCGCTTGAATTGAATTATCCGATTGGGCGCTGGTCTCGTCCCTTAGTTTTGGGGTGTGACAAAGTTTTGGGATAGAACCCGAACAGCTTCACGAGTCGTTCTCTGTGTCGACTCCGGTTCCTGATTCTATTACGGTCGTGCGAGTTAATAGAAATTGTATTGTCGTAATGCGTTGTCGGGATACCACGGACGATCTTATTGAGTTAGATATGGTAGATTTTGATGTAATTATGGGGATGGATTGTCTCTATTCATGCTTTGCTAAACTCGACTACCGAACCAGAATTACGAGGATCGAGTTTCCTAATGAATCAGTTATCGAGTGGGGGGGGAATAATGTTGTGCCAAGAGGTAGATTTATTTCCTACCTTAAAGCCTCAAAGATGATCAGAAAATGGTGCATCTACCATTTGGTGTGGGTTGCTAACACCACTTCAGAGGTGCCTGCTCCCAAATATGTGCCTGTTGTGAATGAATTTCTTGAAGTATTTCCGGACGAGCTTCCTGGGATTCCACCAGATAGAGAGATCAGTTTCGGGATTGATTTATTGCCATAAATGCAGCCAATATCTATTCCACCTTACCAAATGGCGCCAGTAGAATTGAGAGAGTTAAAAGAGCAATTGAAAGATCTATTTTAAAAGTGTTTCATACGGCCAAGTGTTTCTCTTTGGGGCGCACCGGTTATTTTTGTTAGAAAGAAAGACGGATTGCTTCAGATGTGTATTGATTATCGATAGCTCAACAAGGTCACCATAAAAAACAAATACCAGTGCCTCGGATAGATGATTTGTTCGACCAGTTGCAAGGTGCTATGTTCTTCTCAAAGATTGATTTGCTGTCCGGGTATCACCAGCTAAAGATCAGGGAGTAGGATATTCCTAAGACTGCCTTCAGTACTCGATATGGGCACTTCGAATTTCTGGTAATGTCTTTTGGACTAACCAAGGCCCCAACAGCTTTTATGGATCTTAGGAATTAGGTTTTCAAACCGTTTCTTGACTCCTTTGTGATTGTCTTCATTGATGATATCCTTGTTTATACGCGAAGCCAGGAAGATCATGCTACTCACCTCGGGGAAGTTCTGGTGACTCTTCATCAGCAGCAGTTGTATGCAACGTTTTCAAAAGATGAGTTATGGATAGAATCAGTCACCTTTTTGGGCCATGTTGTTCCCAGGTACGGGATTCAAGTTGATCCCCAAAAGATTGCAGCAGTAAAGGAATGGCCTAGACTAACGACCCCAACAGAGAGTCGTAGTTTCTTGGGTTTGGCTAGATATTATCGATGATTTGTGGAGGGATTCTCTACACTCGCCTCCCCATTGACTAAGCGAAAACATAAGGCGGTTAAGTTCCATTGGTCCGATGTTTGTGAAAAGAGTTTTCAGGAATTGAATTGAGGTTGACTACGGCGCCGGTGTTGGCCTTGCCAGAGGGTACATAGGGATTTGTGGTTTATTTTGATGTTTCAAGGGTTGGTTTGGGGTGTGCGTTGATGCAGTGTGGGAAGGTTTTAGCGTATGCTTCTAGGCAACTCAAGAATCTTGAGAAGAATTATCCGACGCATGATTTGGAACTCGTGGTGGCTGTGTTCGCATTAAAGATCTGGCGGTATTACCTTTATAGGGTCCATGTGGACGTGTTAGCAGACCACAATAGTGTTCAATACTTATTAAAACAAAAGGAGTTGAACTTAAGGCAACAAAGGTGGTTACAATTGCTCAAGGATTATGATATAAATATTTTGTACGATCCAGCAAAGGCAAATGTGGTAGCCGACGCTCTTAGTCGTAAATCCATAGGTAGCTTGGCTCATTTGGAAGAAGGTCAGAGGCCTTTGGCTCTAGAGGTTTATTAGTTGGCTAGTATGGGGGTCTGTCTTTTAGCCTCAGACGAATGGGATGTCATGGTTTGTAATGGAGCTGAATCTTCACTTGTAACGGAAATCAGGGAAAAACAATTCAGAGATCCATCAGTGGTACAGTTGAGAGAGGCAATTTTGAATCAAAAGACTTCAATATTTTCACTCGGCAATGATGACGGTGTTTTGCAGCGCCAAGGGAGACTATGTGTTCTGGACGTGGATGATCTTCGAGAAAGGTTAATGGCAGAGGCTCATAATTCCAGGTATTCAGTACACCCAGGTTCTACGAAGATGTATCATGATCGCAATGATATTTATTGGTAGAATGGTATGAAAAGGGGTGTGGCAGACTTTGTGGCTAGGTGTCCGAATTGTCAGCAAGTGAAGGTCCAACATCAGAGGCCCGGGGGGTTTGCACAACTTATGGAAATACTAATGTGGAAATGGCAGATGATCAATATGGACTTTGTGGTAGGGTTACCCCGCACTCAACACAAGTTCGACTCAATTTGGGTGATATTGGATCGATTCACGAAATCGACTCACTTCTTGCTAATCAAGTCCATTGATACTTTAGAACAGTACGCTCAGTTGTATATCAAGCAAATAGTAAGACTCAATGCACTCCAATGTCTATTATCTCGGATCGGGGGGGGGGCAGTTCACATCTAACTTTTGGAAGAAATTTCAGCAAGGTTTGGGTGCACAAGTAAATCTCAGCACAATATTCCACCCACAGACGGATGGGCAGGCAGAGTGGACCATTCAAGCTCTTGAAGATATGTTACAAGCTTGTGTATTAGATTTTGAGGGTAGCTGGGATGATCACTTGCCGCTTATAGAATTTTCTTATAATAACAGTTTCCATGTTAGTATTCAGATGACCCCATTTGAGGCACTATACGGAAGGAGGTGTAGGTCTCTGATTTGATGGTTCGAGGTTGGCGAGGCGGAACTGCTAGGACCGGATCTTGTGCACTAAGCTATGGAAAAATTTTAAGTAATTCAATAGAGGATGAATATTGCTGAGAGTCATCAGAAATCCAATGCGGATGTTCGTCGAAGATATTTGGAGTTTCAAGAAGATGATTGGGTATTCTTGAAGGTGTCTCCCATGAAATGAGTGATGCGGTTTGGGAAGAAAGGGAAGTTGAGCCCAAGGTATGTCGGGCCATATAGGATTGCTCAAAGGATATGACAGGTGGCTTATAGGGTGGAATTGTCCCCTGAGATGTCACTAGTGCACCCACTTTTGCATGTGTCCATGTTGCAGAAGGTTATTGGGGATCCATCCGCCATTGTGCCGGTTGAGACGGTTAACATTAATGAAGGATTGTCATATGAAGAGGTTCCAATTGCTATTCTTGATAGGCAAGTCTATATATTGAGGAACAAAGAGATTGCTTATGTTAAAGTGTTATGGCGAAGTTGACAAGTCGAAGAAGCCATGTGGGAAGCGGAAAATGAAATGAAAGTGAAATATCCCCATTTGTTTGAATAAGTCCGGTAATGGTTTGAAAATTTTCATTTCCTAAGCAATTATATATTGTGTCAATTTTTGTCCAAAAGCACCCCATT